>CM056836.1:3812651-3947651 GCA_029853015.1 Chelidonichthys spinosus | reverse complement strand
GGATCATGGGAGAGATGGAAATAGACAGCTAGAAAAAAAACTGTTCTTTAAAAAGGTTCTGGAAAACAACATTCAGAGCATTAATATAGCAGCAAACACAGAGTGCATGTGTAAAGTGCAGTAATGTCAACGAGAGCAGAGAATCTGAACAGTTTACACAATGCATGTGAGTGCATGTTAGTGCATGTAAGTGCATGTAAGTGCATGTGAGTGCATGTAAGTGCATGTGAGCCATGTTAGTGCATGTTAGTGCATGTAAGTGCATGTGAGCGCATGTTAGTGCATGTTGACTGCATGTTACTGCATGTGAGCGCATGTTAGTGCATGTGACTGCATGTTACTGCATGTGAGCGCATGTTAGTGCATGTTAGTAATTTCGGATGTAGCACCTTTAAATGGCTGTTCTATAGTAGAGAGTGAAGATGAGTGGTCTCCCCAGTAGGGGGCGCCACATCTCAACAGCGGCCGATTTTTTTCCACATTGTTACAAAATGAGCAGTTTGAGGAAAAAGTTCACTTTAAATTTGTTTCATAAATGTGACAGAGAAAGTTCCAGTGTATGATTTTATGATGTTTGTGTCACTTTATTTGGCAATAAAAATGTATGAGGGTCTTAAAAAGTGTTTTTCATAATGTTCTTCCAAATTGCAAATAGCTGGAAGCAGAAATGCTTTGAATTTTAACACCAGTATATACTCTGATCCTTTCCAAGCCCTGAAATGAGCTCCACCTTTACCAGCTGCAACATTAAAGTCATTAATGACACACATTAATGCATCAATAACTGTTTTTCAGTAATAGAATATATTCTACATAATTATCACTTTTATTTGTGTTACTTGAAGTGAACTTTAATGCTGAAACTCTGCATTTTTTTGCAATACAATATTAACTCAAATGTTGGACTGGAAGTATGAGGTTATGTTCCTGTTTGAGTTGACTGCAGCATCATGGAACAGAGTGAATCACTGCATCCTCAGACTGAACAATAAAAAGCCACTGAATTTGTGCCGGCTGCTTCAGTTGAAGGATTACATGCTATTCCAAGGGGGGGAAACAGAGAGGAGGAAAGCCATCTACTCTCACATCAACAGATGCAAAATCACATCAGTGATGCCCTAGCATTAAAGTGGGCCGGAAAAAACTGCTGGAGAGGCTTTCAGCGTGTAAGCAGAACACAGTAATCATAGTAATCTGGTTGGAATCGTCTCCTACAGATCCATTAGATTAGTGCTTTTGTGAGCGTTCTTTTCCAAGATGCTAATCACAGGTTTGATTCACTGATGAATGTGTGATGTTTACATTAGATGTTGCTGCTGGTTATATGAAGGTCACACTGCAGGTCATTGTGAAGGCACACACACATACATTCAAAGGGCCTTCACCGACAACATGTCAACTCAAAGAGATGCCTTCCAGCCAGGAACAGACTCAAGATGACCACACAGAGACATAAAACAGCTCAAATGAGATTCAAGCAAAGAGGCAAAGCAACCACAAAGAGACAGAACGTGTCAGACACAAAATAACAGGAGACACAAAGGAACTATAAAAAAACACAAAACCACGTCATAGAGACGCAAAATGACAACAAAGAGGCACAAAGTTGAAACAAAGATACACTAAGAGGCTACAAAGACACACATAGAGACAGAAAGGCTACAAAGAGACACAAAGTAGCTTAAAAGAGGCACTGAGTGGCTACGAAGACACACATAAAGAAACAAAGGCTACAAAGAGACATTAAGAGGATACTAAGAGACACTTGACACGTGGCTACAAAGAGAATCTAAGTGGCTACAAAGAGACATAGAGACAGAAAGGTAAAGAGACACAAAGTGGCTACAAAGAGACATTAAGAGGTTACAAAGAGATACACGGTGGCTACAAAGAGACACATAGAGACACAAAGGCTACAAAGAGACACATAGAGACACAAAGAGGCTACAAAGAGACATAGAGACAGAAAGGTAAAGAGACACAAAGTGGCTACAAAGAGACATTAAGAGGTTACAAAGAGATACACGGTGGCTACAAAGAGACACATAGAGACACAAAGGCTACAAAGAGACACATAGAGACACAAAGAGGCTACAAAGAGACATAGAGACAGAAAGGTAAAGAGACACAAAGTGGCTACAAAGAGACATTAAGAGGTTACAAAGAGATACACGGTGGCTACAAAGAGACACATAGAGACACAAAGGCTACAAAGAGACACATAGAGACACAAAGAGGCTACAAAGAGACAGGAAACCACGGAGAAGTGCATACCGACTACAAAGAGACACAGAACAACACCAAAAAGAAGCTAAACGGCTGTAAAGTTGTGTTGGGAGATGGTGGCCCTTTTGTTGTCTGTGTAACTGAAATCCAGATCTCATCTCGACCCTTACAAGCCAGACAGAAAAGCTCTGCCGTCTCACCACCGGGTGCCCGGGGTAAAGGCATCGGCTCAGTAGCTCGGGATAAGGATGTAGCCTTTGGCCATTTTAAAAGTCTGAGTCTAAATGGGGGTCACTGCTCTCCTGTCTGCTGTTATGACCACTAAGCTTCAACCGGCGGGCACGGCGCTCGCTGGGCGGCGTGTGACACATCCAGCAGCGGCGGTGAGAGGCGTGGAGGCTGATCTCATCAGACTGAAGAGCCTCTTCCCCCCTCTTCTGTCCTCTCCCACACAGGCCAGGAGGGCGCTAGCATCACGGCTCCATCCTCCTCTTCTTACAGTCTCTCATCTTTCTGCCCTCCTGTCTCTTTATTCTTCACGTCCTCAAAAACACTTCTGTCTTCCCCTTGTTGTCTGCTTTCTGGTTATTCTTCAAACGGATTGCTGATTTATTAGTCAGCCTGACAGGCTGGTCTGCTGATTTACCGGGCTGGTATTGTCCTAATATTAAAGATGTCACCCACAGTTTCTCCTTCTACCATTGCTGCTGATTTAATTATCATTTTCCATTAGTTTGAGAGCGTTAATCACCTGAAGTTACAAGAAATGCTTCAGCAGAAGACCTCTGGAGTCTTTTTATCCATTCCTATGAACATGGGCAGAGCGCTACTTTAATCTGAACATACTAAGATCATATGTGCCCACCCCCCCTTTCCTTCTCCACCTGCTTGTCCACTGCACTTCCCTCTCCTGCTCCCCCCCTCCCTCCCTCCCTCCCTGTGTGCAGCCTGTAAAGCAGGAGCAGCAGCTGGTGCAGCCAAGGGTGTGTCACGACCAGCATGAATGGGGGCTGTCCCGCTACGGGGATGTCCGGATGGAAGATGGTGGAGAGAAAATGAATGAACGCATCGGGATTCACCACCAGGGCCACACACTGTACAGCCAGAGAGCAGAACATGGGAGGAATAAAGCATGCATGACAAACACCAGCAGACATCTAGATGGAGCAGAGTTGTTACAAAACAAATGGCTCCTCAGCATCCCTCAGCCTCCCTCGAAGATGATTGGTTGACTATTCGTCAGGGAAGTACATTGTGTATCCCTTCTCAATGGGATGAAGCAGGATGTCCCCCGCGTGTGAGGCGGGTTTCTCCCGCACACAGGACCCGATGGTGCGCCATAAACCCACATCGTGCGTTTAAACCCACTTTGTGAGCCGGTTCTTGTCCGCATCAGGGTTGTTACTTTAAACGTGCATTTACAGGAGGGACGCGGGAGGGAAGGAGGAGGGAAGGAGGAGGGAAGGAGGCCACTCAGCGCACAAACACACCTTAACACATAACGCTCGTTTATCCCCATTTATTCGTGTGGAATCGCTGCGTTGCTGTTGGTTACACGCCCTAAACCAGCCTTTAGCGCCGTACAACAGTCAAAAACAGCAATCAGGGAAAACTGCAGAATTTAACCCACTAGCTCCCTGTTTCAACGAGATATTTTAAAATATATATATACAAGTATAAGTGGTGATGGTAATTACCTTTATCAAGCCTCGAATGCGAAAACCCTCCGGACTGGGGAGGGGCCGGGATGATGGTTCCTGGAAGATGAAAAACAATCTTTATTTCATTAATCTCGTCCACTCCATCAACCCCACGCCGACAACAACAGACTTCAATGGGGCAGGATCGGGACTAGCTTTCGGTTAATGTCGGCTCCGTGGACCGTTTGAGATCGGCGGTGCTCGGGAAGCTCCGCCAAAAATCGTTCAATGCCGGCTCGGAGGCACGAGCAGCGGACGCTCCGCAGTTTGGACCATTACGCATGCGCAATGGCGTTCTCCTGTGTGGTGAGTTCAAAGGGGAATCCTCCACTGGGGGTCAGTGGTTGGACTGTGCCTTTACATATCAGACCGTCTCATGTTGGTTGGCTTTCAGATGAAGTCCATGGCGCCTCTACTATTACTACTACTATTATTATTATTATTATTATTATTATTATTATTATTATTATTAATATTATTATGCATATTGGAGAGGATGTGTACTTTTCTAAGCTCCAAACTCTGCTGCTGCAGCTAAAAACACGTTTGTTTCTGTGGAAGATGTTCTTTAAAAAGGTATAAATAATTCCTCTCCCGTCCTTCTCCTTGTCCTCCACCAGAGGTCGCTGATGTCTGCGCCTTCCTGGCTTCAGACGACCATCGTTACGTCACAGAATAGAGCCTGAAGGCTCTTTATTCTCGATCATAGTTTATTAGGTTCCACAAATCTGATTGTGAACATGTACTATACAGTGTAAAACCACTTTTGTGCCAATAAATACCTGTTTGTAGTATTTCTTTGTTTTACTTTGGAAGCTCAGAATCAGAAGAGAAGCCCCAGTTGGATCCAACATGGGATCTATGATCACACCTCCTCAGTCTGTAGACCGTCTGAGAGCCTCCATGCTTTCTCCCTTTGGAAGTTACCCTTCGAAACACAGTTGGAAGTTAAAACACTGAAGAAGGCTTGAACTGTTGACCTCGTCATCGCCGGATGTTTCAGGTGTTTCAGGTTTTCACTCACCTGCTTCCTGTTTGCCCATTAAGCCTTCTCGTCTCATCTGTTGCCGTCATGGGAACTTATTTTTGTTAAACAAATATGCACATTAGTCAACAGAGAGAGACAAATCGCTTTTTAAAATTTGAACCATGAATTACACATATGATGATCTGAAAATACATCATTCCAAAAACTTTCCACCACCTTTTCATTAGTGATGGAACGTAGCTCAGTTAGCTCGCCAGGTGAGACTTGACCTGAAAAATGACCTTTTACATCATCTGTGTGATAAATGATACAGTTCAAACAAGATCCAAAAATGATCTTGTAAGGTCAAAGGAAGGAGGCAGGGCTTAGCCAATCTTTTTGGACAAATTCTAACAAAATCCAAGCTACAGTTGAAAAAGGTAAAAACATGGCCGTGTATCGTTCTGCCAATCCGACATAAAGCTACGTAGCTTCTGAACCAGGAACGGAGATTAAAGACAACGTCAACAATTCGCACCAAATAATTTATTAATCCATTATTTTTGATACAGGGCAGAGGTGAATATTGATGTACTGCAGTTTATTACATTATTAGTACCATTCAGGATTTACATAAAAATATTCTGTTCAACAATCAACTGGTCAATCAGAGGACATGTACGAAGTCGTGTAACACAGTTTGTGGAATGTACAAAAATCATAAAAATACTTTTCAGCAGCAGCTCTGAGCTCTCTCTCCCTCTCTCTCTCTCTCTCTCTCTCTCCGTACAAATCCTTCCGTCTTTACTTTCTCTTGGAAAAGGAATGTCAAGCGCGTTCGTCGTCCCATTCCGATCACACGTGGTGCGAGAGAAACCACGCGGCTGTCGTCCACTCTCTTTGGTGTTTGGGGGTCTATTTTGTTTTTGTCGTGATTTTAGCAGGTTACCTCTCAACGAAGCTAACGATGCTAACAGCGCTAACAGCTAACTGTCAACAAAGCGAGGGGACGCTCTCATAACAACACACACAGAGGGAGAGCGACTTCATTCTCTGCTCAGGTAAACTTAACTCCAATGTATCTTTTCATAGCTAATAGCTACTAAATAGCTACTTGTTGTATACTGCTCCGTTAACATACACTTCCTGGAGTCCAATACTTTCTGTATCTTTATGACCACACGTCGAGGTTTTATTAAATATTTAAGGGATTGCAAACTTTGCAGTCAACAAACAGAATCAGTGATAAACTGCTGGTCTTCTACGTTAAAGCTTCCTGCGTTGGGTTACATGACGGCGTAGCGGCCTGAGCGTCACAGAAGCTAATGTTCAGCACTAGAATTCACTTAAATTACTGGATGTAAACAGCAGAGATTATTCGGTTTTAAGTAGAGCAAACTCATATTTCTGACTGAGCCTCCATTAAACCTTTTTTTCTTGATCATAAATCTTATGATTCAAGCCAATCAGACAGAAAATAATGTGTTTTAAAGGAAATATGCTCTAATAGAAACCCCAAATATGCAAGAATGAACCTAGAAGTTAGCATATGTCCCCTTTAAGAATGAGACTTTCTGCTCATCCAGTTCTTACGTTGTATTTGTTCAGTACAACAAAAAGGAACAAATGTCAAACCCCCAAAAAACCCATAACACAAGTTAAGCAGAGGAAACACCGGAGGTCACAGATCACTGAACACATACAAAAGCCAGCAGTCCTTTCATTTAGTCGGCGCTCCAAACCTGCATACAAAAATATCCAGACCGGCCTTCACAGAAGGTAAAACATTCAGATCCTGTATCTCTTTGCTCTACGTTACTGAAAACATCTCGAAAAGGTCAAATGGTTACGAGGTCACGTGTATTATCTCTTCCACCACTAAATGTCCGGTGCCGGAGTCTCACCGGCACCCTCAAGTATGATTTGGTTAAAGTGAAACAATAACACAGCTACACATCTTCACAATCACACATTGTTATCACATCGCAGCGGGGTTTTAACTACAGTACCATCGTTGGCCACAAGGGGCGGGAATATTACTCACAATCACAAATAATGACGTTACGAAGTATTTAAGTCAGCAATGTTGAAAAAATATAAGAATTTCTTGACCTGACAATGCATGAACGGCTCCCCCTTGTGGAAGATCTGCAAATTTAAATATAAGAAATAATTATGTTATAATTTTGTGAACTTGAAGGAGCTACAAGCAGCCCAATGAGGTGTTTCCTCTCATCTAACGCGTCACTTTCTATATCAGGATATATAGGAAATTAATTTATGTATTGCGTCACTGTTGCTATGGTTACCTCCACCTTAATGTATTATCTCTCTCGCTCTCTCTCCCTGCACATTTGTTTTAAATCACCATGTGGCTACGTGTTCTGCTGTAAGATTAGATTATTACAAACAGAATCGTGCTGCGAAGGCACAGAAACCTATTTGGCAAACACGTTGGCATGGCAACAAATACAGTGTCAGTGTGCAGGGCCAAAAGGAGAACAGGGTGGAGAACTGTGACGGAGAAATCCTTTCAATTAGGAATCATGAGAAAGAGTTTATTTAAGTTTTTTTGCGAGTGCACAATGATGGACTTCAAGTCCCAAGATCCCACAGGTGACTTGAAGCAATCCAGACAGAGTGAGACCAAAACCACAAGGGGGGTGACACTGCTTCGCTGTCATGTACAGAGAGAAACAACATTTCTCTCAGTATTTAGAAACTTTAGGGAGGACCTGCATCACTCTGTCGTGCTTTTAAAAATATCGCAGGAAGAAAACCAGGGGAAAAACAACCTTCCATACAAAGAAGAACAGGAAACATCTTCATAACAAAACGTTCTCCTCTCATGTGTGCGTAACTCCTATTCTGTCAACCATTCAGAGGAACTTAGATCGGAGATGCACTGTGGGTAAAGGTGGAAAACTGTCTTCCAACTCCTTCCAAAGCAAACCTGACGGCAAGTTAGTATTTCTCCCTTCGGTCTGATGAGTAAAAACAACATATATTTCTATATATTTACAGTAATGATACACGAGAACTCTCGGGTCGGGCTCACCGGGTCGGGCTGCGAATCGCCTCCTGCTGTGAAAGCCACGGTGAGGAGTGTGGAGCTCCTCGGTTACAGGTAGAGTTTGTGTTTGTGTGGGGCCGGAGAATAACAACAACAGATGTGTGTGTGGCTTCACCAACAGGTCTGGGTCAAACCAACATTTCGGAAAAATGTAAAGTAAATGTGGGTAAGGGGCTGAGGAGGGGAGGGGCGTGACATCTGATGAGTCACCTTCTTTTCTTAGAGACCTTTAAACAATGATGACGTAGTCACTACATGATCCGACTACGTCATCTGTGTTCGTGTACAGGCCAGCGGTGTTTGGGTTTAAAAAGTGACCGTGTTAACTGGTGCTCATAGTGACACACAAACAGAACATGTAGGTGTCCTCATGAAAGCCTTCAATCAATATTAAACACATACTGATGCACGTACGTTACTACGAGCAACCAGCTGAGAGTCACCAGTTAACACGGTCGCTTGTTAGACTGGAACACCTGTCCTGTCTGTGTTCTGTTGACATTTAGGTGCCGCTGACAGTTTGTCATTCAGTGTTTAAACTTGTCTGGAAGGCTGTTTAAAAAACAACGCCACTGAGGTTGGCGTATTTATGAAGACGTCGGCTGTAAAAGGGTCTATATTCATGACGTAGACTGGTCCCAAACATTGGACTCCATCTCAGCATTGGCCTTGTAAAGGGCTGACTCGCTGTAGCTGGCGTGTTGAGCCAGTCTCAAGCCATGACATGGCGATTTTTATTACTACATTTAATGAGACTGGAGCTCACTGGCTGGGAAACCTGTTCCTGAACACGTCTGGGCTCTATCAGCGCCCCCTTGTGGTGAGGGTACATGATTGTGCCTCCACTGTGATCCAGTGTGGACTTCTAGCAAAGCAGCACCGTAGTATCATCTAAAACAACGTGGCAGTGCTGACACATGTTACTCTACAAACACTGCTGCTGTGAGGGGAAAAAAACAGGGAAAAACACACAAATCTGCAACTTTAGCTTCATCTATCATGTGTATGTAAGTGATTCTCCAGCAGATTTGTGTGTTTTGTTGAAATCATGACAGTGATACGATTACAATACAACACTCAATAAAGAACAGCCATTTTCTTGTACTCTACTAATAGTATAATGTCGCCACACAAAGCAACAGTTAGTGAAGCACTGTCTCTTCATTTTTGGTTTCTTCTGAACACACGATGCGTTCTTCCACAAACCCAGCCTGAAAAATAAACTCTACTGACATCTGGGATATTTAAAACCATAGCTTACTCACTGAGACATAAGAACCTTTTTTTTTTTTCTAATGAGGACACTTTTTTTTCGGAGGTAAGTTTCCAAAAGAATCGTTTGACTGCAGGTCCCGATGAACACTTACAGGTTCTTCAGGTTGTGTTTCCTCACTCTTGACTACGTTTCCTGCTTGATCTGCTGAGTGTTGGCAGTAGAAAGTTATCACGAGTCCACCATCAAGCGTGACCCGTTCAAACATGAAACACACTCCCGCTTTAAGTCACGCTACTATCGTTGACTTCACACACGTCTCCATCACACACACTCCGACCCAAACCGAGACCGGCAAACATCCCGGACCCCTGACCGGGACTCTGGGAGACGACCCCTAGAAGTGCTCCCGTGGCGGCCATATTGTTCATGTTACTCACGCTGTTGTCACTGCTGCTACTTCCTGTGTGCTGCGGCGACAGAACAGCGCCGGAAAGATGTGGAGAAGAAGCAGACGCTCCTCCTCCTCCTCTTCCTCCCAGAATCCCGCCGTGTCCTCCCTCGCCGGCCGACAGGAGGAGGTGAGGGGAGGATATCAAATCTGGCCCGTCCTCACCTCCGACTCCTCCTCTTCTCCCTCCCTCGCCGCCGCCGCTCCCGCCTTCGAAGCTCTCCCCCATCCCGCTGCGCCTCTCGCAGTGCGAGCGGTGCCTCATGAAGCTGTCGCGCCACATGAACTTCTTGCCGCAGCCGAGGCAGTCGTACGGCTTGAGGCCCGTGTGCGTCTTCATGTGCTCGGTGAGGTGATGCTTCATCTTGAACTTCTTGGCGCAGACGGGGCAGTGGAAGGGCCTCAGGTCCAGGTGCATGTTGATGTGGCGGTCCCTCATGCTCTTGTGGGTGAAGGTCTTGCCACAGTGGCACATGAAGACTTTCCCCGAGCCCCCAGCGATGTTACTGCCTCCGCTCCCGCCTCCGCCTCCAACCCCCCCGCCGTCCATGCCGTCGCCCCCCAAACCGCCCTGCACCGACAGGTGGACCGCACCGTGCTCCAGGCCGGGGCCTTTGAAGGAGGATCCTCCGAGCATACCGCCCGCCATCCCCAGAGGGGGCGCGGCGGAGTCCAGAGAGAGTCCGGAGGCCTGGCTGTAGAGGAGGATCTGGTTCCCCTGCATGTCCAGGGGGAAGAGCTGGGCCCGGGCCGAGGCCGCGGACTGAACCTGGCCCAGCAGGGCTGAGACAGCACGGTTAGCACTCTGGCTCTGACCTGCAGCGCTGTCATGAAGGTGAGCTAGAGTCTGGTCCATTAAACTGCCTTCAAACTTGAGGTAGTCTTCTGAGGACTGGCAGTAGTCCACCTGGACACAGACAGAGACGGGGTTTAGATCTGTGATGAGCACTGAATGCTGGAGATTTGCAAAATGTCAAACTTAAAAATACTTTTTTTTAGCCATCTCTATAGACCTGCATGTAAGGCTAGGTGTCTCACATGCTGCATACATCTAGAAAAGTTCTGTTTCACCAGCCTTTTTGTGTGCAGTTTGAAATTATGCAACTTTGGTGCCCCCTGGTGGTGGTATAAAAAACAGAGCACCAGTGTACACCAGCCTCATTTTTCTACAAACATAATCATTTGCAATGAGAATATGGTGAAGGCTGACCTGTGAATCCATGTCGCTCTCAGCTCTTCCTCCCAGATCGGCTGAAAGGCTCCTCACGTTGGAGATGTTGAAGTCGCTTCTCTCGCGCTCTCTGGCCAGCTCCATCTCCCTGTCGTCCTCGTCCTCCTCGTCCTCTCCTCCCTCCTCCCCGGACACCACGATGAGGTCGTCGTCCTCCATGCGTTCCGTTTTCACCACCACCCACTGTTTACGAGGCATGATGCTGGGCTGGCTGTAGGTGGGACGCTTCAGCAGCGGCAGCGCCGAGTCCTCCCCGTCCTTTTTAATTGAGATATTACATGTTATAATGTAGTTAATGCAGCTTCAGGATATCCATATTTGAGGATCAAGGAAAAAGCAGATCGACTACTATGCAATTTTAGTGTTTCAAAAAGAACCAAAGCTGACTTAAAAAAAAAGAAATTATGACGAGGAAATACATAGAAATACTAAATTTTGTTCACCTGATAGGAAGACACTCCAAAGCTGTCGCTGACCCCAACTTCCTGCTCTGACACTGAGCTCATTTTCTTCCTCCTCCCGCTGCCTCCTCCTCTTCCTCCTCTCTTCCTTTGGTGGTACAACACCTCCTCCTCTTCCTCCTCTACTCCTCCTCCTCCTCCTCCTCAATGAGGAAGGCTTCCTCTCCTCCTGATGGGGTGCAGTAGCTGGGGGTGTTGCTAGCCCCCCCTCCGTCCACCGAAACCCCGGCTGCAGCTGCACCGCTTCCCCCGAAGCTGCCCCCGTCCCTGGGGCTGAAGTAGTTGGTGCTGCTGGGAGACTGGCTCTCACTGACCGACGGGCGGCTGGGAAGCTGGGAGGCACGCTGGGGCTCGTTGGACCCGGCGACCAGGGCTTGACCACCAGCACCAGCACCACCACCATCAATACCAGCTCCACTCCCCCTGCCTGCAACCCCGTCACCGTTGCTGCTGCTGCATCTGAGGTTAGCTGACCCTCCACCTCCTCCGACACTGGCTCCATCCTGCACACCACCTCCTCCTCCGCCTCCTCCACCACCACCGCTCCCTCCTCCCGCTGCAGCCCGGCCCTCCTTCAGCAGCTCGGTGCATTTGTCCACGATGTGCCACATCTGCAGGACGCTGCCCACCGTGAGGTAGTTGACGATGTCCTCGCGTAGCATCCTGAGCTGACCGGTGTAGGCACAGCTCAGCACGCTCTCGAACGCCAGCGGGTCCATTACTGCCGGGATGGAGACGGTGGACATGTTCTTCAGCAGGACCTGGTGGGAGGGTGGAGATATCACAACAATAGTTCATACAGGTATGAAAAGATTCGTCCTGCCTCTCTCTCCTGGCTGCCGTCATGCCTCTTATTTGTCATACACACTGAACTGGTCCCAGCCCAAATCCCTGCTGAGGGTTGGTAAAACCGTTCTTTGGCAGATGAGCAACACCGTTGGACCAGAATATTTTAAAAATAAAAGAGTGTGTGTGAGCGAGGCAGCTGTCATGTTGCAGGCCTTCATTCTCCGTTCCTGATTTGTACTAATATCTGATTTATCTATTCCACCATGTTGGGTTTTTACCAGTTTTATTGCCAAGTCATAACAATAAGCAGATCAGTTAAAACTTCAGATCTTGAGCTTATGTGAATCACAGACCATATTTCAGGCATCTAAACCAAAGACCTATTAAAAAATCATTAAGGGGAACAGCCAAAAGCAAAGGTCAATTACAATAGATGAGTTGCAGCCAGCAGAGGGCAGTCTCTGGGCATTTTATAACACCATAAGATTCAACACTAAATATCCATACACACTTTTCAGGCTGAACAAAGTAGTTTAGGAGTTTAGATAAATCTGCTTCACCCTCCATTATTGTGTCTCATTATCTTCTATGTTGAAATCAAACTGCGATAGGTCTTGAATTTGAGTCAGCTGCTAAGAAATTAAACTCTCGTTTCATGTTTTCCTGCCTCTGAATCTGATTTTGAGGCCTATTCTTCGGCACCTTAATGTGTTCTCACTGATTGGAAAAACATTCCCACCTGGTCGTGGAAGTAGGGTGAGGAGGCGGCGAGGACGCAGCGGTGGGCTTTGAACACTTGTCCCTGGACGTGGATGGAGAGGTCACAGAGCCTGCCGTCTTCTCTCTGCCGGTTCAGGCTGTCCAGCACCGAGGTCTGAGCGCTGGGGAAGCACACCTTCACCACTGGGCCACATGTGTCGCCGGGGGCCGAGCTGCTGCTGCTGCTGCTTCCCACTTCCACAGGCAGGGACTGCATCTATGTGGGAGAAAAATGACCTGCAATTTTTAATGCTTCCATAATAGTGTCTGGTTTGTCACCGCTTTAATGAGGAATGTGAGATGTTTATAACCAGAGGACATCGTTCTGATATCCAGGTATGGATATTCTGTTGTGTAAATGTCACGTGATTTTTTTACACTTAAAAAGGTTTTGTAGTAGTTATACATGCAATATTATGAATTCATGGTATTTTAAACATCCCAAAATACAACAAGTTGTATACTCACAGTTTATAAAGTAGCTTAAACTAGCAGTCTATTAGGCAGTTCGGCATGAGTTCAGTTTCTGGTGTTGACTACCGCTGCAAATAATGGTTATTTTACGAACCAATTACTCAACTATTACTCTCCAGTCCAAGGGAGCATCTTCAAGTACTCTTTGTCAGAATAAAGTACTGCAGTCAAGAAGATAAATACAGTTTCAAAATAAAAAGAAATACCCTTAATGAAAATAAACAGTAATATAATAATATGTACAATTTTGTAGTTTAATGCAGAATGTTGAGCAAAAAATAATAATAATTTCAAGATTTCTATTGCAATAATCACCACCCAGCTTAGTTAAAGGCATGTGATATCCGTGTGTGTGTGTGTGTGTGTGTGTGTGTGTGTGTGTGTGTGTGTGTGTGTGTGTGTGTCCTGCACCGTGCGCGTCACATCAGCATGTCCCTGCTCTCATGGCTGGACTTTGACAACGAAATCAACAGTGGTGATTTGGTCAAGTAATTAATTTAATGAACATAATTTGCCCACATGACATGCATGACCGCTCGGTCCCCGTTAAGAGAGCAGGACCAACACACACACACACACACACTCACACACGCACGCACGCACGCGCGCACACACACACGTGAGTTGTTAGAAGCTGTGGATTCGAGGCTTGACATGTCGCCGCTGTGAACATGTTGTTTTCCCTCCCGCTCGCAGAAACAGACTCCAATCAACAGCGTTACAGATGTGACGTTAGCATGCTAGCTAGCTCAGACCGCTGGCTAACACACACGCGCGCGCGCACACACATATACGCGCGCACACACACACATACACAACAACAACCGTGAGCCGCTGCGGGCGTTAAAACTGACCTTTTTTTTTTCAGTTGACACCGCAGCCTCCCGGGGAAGCGTGTCGGTCCGAGCCGGGGGCGGTGGGCGCTGCCGGGTTGTCCAGGCCCTGAAGTTGGGGCAGCATTTTTTCTAAACCGTCGGATCTGCTCTGCAGCGGCAGACAGCGACGCGTCGCCTTTAAAAGGATTCCAGACAGACGAGCCAGACTTTGGCCGACAGAAAACACGTAAAATAAACAATGAAAAGGAGCACGCTCAAAACGCAGCATTAAAATAACAGTAGAGTACATTTGACTCATATTTAACACAATGAACATATTCATACATGCACAGGTTACATTATGTTGAATAATATGCATTTAATTTAGATTATTTATTAAACCTATCTTCTATCAGGATATTGAAATACTTGAAATACTGTAAAGAAAAACTTGACTAGAAAGAAAGATTGATCCCTGAAGCTGAAAGTCATGCTGGTTTATATACTGTACATAATCAGCCATATCTGAATATTCTTTATCCTGACCTACCCTAAAATAACTGCCATAGTCGAATGAGCCAGGAGTTTGGTTTGGAAAAAGATTATTACGAGATTTATTAAAATATTGTGTGTAAAAACACAAAGTAGCACAGGAAATACAAGTCGCCCATCTACTGACGGTATTTATTATTATATCGTGTTGGGTCAGAGAGCAGATAGACTAACATAACCGTTTATCAGCACAAGTCAAGGAAAACAAAAATTACAATTTACCCACATTACATGGTACATTTATTAGCAACAATTGTGCAAGTTATACAAAACACACATTTATGCTGATAGAAAAACAATCTGTATATGGATCCTCTTGTTAAAATATGTCCTAAGGAGATAAAATGTCTCAACTAGAGAATATCCTCATCAGTCAAGAATCCTTAGGAGCGGTTTATGCATTTGGAAAAAGAAAAACAACTGCCTTCAAACCTGCGTATGTACACTTGATTAAATGTTGATTAAAAGTATTTTGGTTTCTGGTTCTCACAGGGCTCAACACTAACTTTAAATGTGGTTGTCAGGCAACCAGCAATCAGCTTTTTGGTTGAGGTTCAGGTCATGGGGAACAATTATACTGAACATTTTATGTTGTGACCATATATGTTAATGCAAAATAGGTAAAAAAAAGAAAAAGAGTTGTTTCTCTTTGAAGGACATCGCTCTACTTCCTGTTGGCACTGGCTGTTCCAATCACGCAATCGTTCACCTGTAACGAGAGCAAACACGAAACGTTATGATAAAATAACTCAATCGTTACTGTGAAATGCTACATTTGGATCATTTAAATGGTGACATAATCAGAAAACATTCCAAGAGTCATTTAGTTAAAACCAATCCACACATTTAAATCAACTATAGTGGAACGTCGTGTGATTAATGTACTCTGCCATGTTGCACCAGCGGTGGCAGGACGTCAAACAACCGTAGATGCCACTGACCTTGCTGGCGAACCTAAGGGAGTTCAAAGTTTCCCCGAAGCTGTCCGGTTCTGGTGCAATGTTGACAAACATTAGGCTGGGATGGGACAAACGGAAAGAAACCCGTTAGAAGAAAAACAATCACAATGCTTCTTTCCTGATTTGGGAGGAAAGCCGCTAAACTATGGAGGGCTGAGTGGACCACATACACAAGAACTGACAATAGACTGTCCTCTATTGAGCACCTTAACTGTACAAACGACTGATACTGTTTATAGTCTCTATATTTCTTGCATGTTTATATTGTTTACTACTAATAAAGTAATTATCTTATCTTATGTTGGACACAGGCCCTTATTGTGAACAAATGATTAAAAAGAGCAGTTTGCTGCCTTGAGCTCGAGTGACACAACAGAACACGGCATCTCTTGGAGAAGACCACCGATGACTTGAAGCGATCTCGTGGAAGAACTCACGTTTTGCTGTTTCCACCTAAGCACCCTTGGAGCATATACGTTAGCTTGGAGTTTCGGTATGGGATGTAGCTCTCCTAAAGACACAAACAAAATCAAAAAATAATGCAACAACAACAACAAACAAGACATTGAGATTTTTTTTTAGCATATTTGGCGTGTAAAGCAGCCTCTCTGAACCCAGCGCCGCTGTTTGCAGCCCGTCTTGTGTTTGCAGACCTTGTTGGCCAGCGCGCTGATGACAATGCCCAGGTTCGACAGGGAGCCATTGATTGCGGTCATCTCCTTGAAGCGGTCCCCTTGAGACTGGCTCTTCACCATTCGCTCACTGCCTGCCAAGTCCACGAGGCACAGAGTGGCTGGACGCACAAAAACAAACAAAATACACATGCAGGTTTAACAGAAAGTCAGCCTATGAGAAGAGCACATACAGTATTTTTAAAGTAAAACCACGTTCGTGATACTGGCGTTACCAGTGGGATTCCACTCACACTTGCATTTGACATCCCTGCCAACATTCGCTCCCTCGATATCCAGCTGGAACACTGAATGGGAGCGAGAGGAGCGGTCATTCTGGGCCGTCTGGGCTGTGGAGCGATTCTGATTGGCCAGCATGATCAGGCCGAGGACCTGGCAGGTGGAGGGGATCATAGAGATTATTTACTGTAAAGTTACACATGATGCAAATGATGTTGCTGAACAGTGGAATGACTGAAGATATAACCGCCAGGCGTACCTGATCCTCGCTGCAGACCCTTTCATACGTGAGGTTGGTGATCGTCACCTCGTTGTTGGTGGCCTTTCGGATCTCATGCTCGGGCCTCTTGTTGGCCTTGCCAGAGTAAAGGAGGTCTCGCAGGGTCTCGTTGTAAATTTCTACGAAGCTGGCTGTGAAAGTGAACTGGGATTAAAAACAGAAACGGTTATTAATAAGACTTTTCTCCAGATGTAGTCGATAAAAGTACACACATTAATACTACAAACACTTGTCGATGTGATCACATGCATGACATTACACACTAACCTCCCAGCCTTGTTCTCCCAGCTTTTCCGCTGCTCTGAAAATTTGCTTTACAGCTCTAGGAATCACGCCTCTGGAGTCGTCATACTCGTCGCCCTCCATGGTGTATGTCTTCCCACTTCCCGTTTGTCCATAGGCAAAGCAGCAGACATTGTAGCCGTCCAGTGCCGACTGCACCAGCAGCGAGATCTCTTCAAAGACCTGAAAACAAATCCACAAAACATCATGGATTGCTCTGGTGGGAAACAGCCACAAAATATGTATGTTTGGTCCTTTAAAACACAGCTGGTATTGATTCATGGAAACGTACACTCTTTAATATTAATATTATATTATATTACACACATGAATTGTGATGCATGTTGTTTACCTCCTGTTGGGAAGTCTGGGGGCCAAACACCCGGTCAAAATTGAAGTTGTAATTCTTCTGAGTCTCAGCAGTTTTGCCTGTGTGAGACTAAAAAGCAGAAGCAGGGCAGAATTAAGTTTTGTATTAAAAGACGTGCTCATCACTTCTTCTTGAAGACCAGTTTTAATGGAGCACTGAGCTTCATTTTGGCACAGAGAATCTGTTTGGAAACATCACAGAAGCTCAGAATGATTCTTACTTCTTGTGCGCTGCAGGAAAAAAAAAAGAAGTTTCCTTCACAACAAACATAACTTTCTTTATTTATGGATCCGAAAGGCTGACAGGATGCTCACCTCCTCTGTTTTGGCCAGTGTGATTGTCGTGTCGTCGCTGGCCGGGAGCTGGATATGCTTGCTGAGTCCTCCATCCACCAGTGGACGCACCCTGCAAAACACCCTGATATTACCCTGCAGGGGAAACAGTGAAGGACAAATAAGTCTCATTAGTCAAAGAGAAGAAGAGTAGCACAGAAGGAGTTGGTTGTCAAGAAGAAAAAAAAGGAGAAAACCAATTGTTGACCAGTATTTTCCACAGTAGATCATATAGAAGGAAACCAAAGGCTTCTGAGGGTACTTGCCTTGAGTTCCTGGATGGTGTTGTGGAGCCGTCTGCGCTCCATCTCCCCGGTGTGAAGCTCGTCCTTCTGCTGGTCCACGGTGTCCTTGAGAGAGCGGACCTCTTCCTCCGTGTCTCTGAGGGTCGCCTGCAGGCGGGCCAGAGTCGACTCCTGCACCGAAAGCTTCATCTGGAGAGGAAAGACGGACACAAGAAGGCATAAGAATAAATCTGGTCTTTTCCTAAATCTCCCGATCATCACATCTGGGTTCAGCAGACGTCGTACCTTGAGTGTCTGCAGCTCCGTCTCTTGGCTGTCCCGGAGAGTCTCCATGACCTTGTATTTGCTGTCTAAGTTGGAGAGCTCCTTTTCAAGCGTGCTCTTGTCACTGGACACTTTCTCCAACTCTTCTCGGACTCCTGACAAATCCTGCAGCTCCTCCTCATACGCACTAAAATCACGGGAAAATAAAAAGACATTTAATCGGGTCCAAGCAGACAAATTATGAACACCAGAATATGAGGAGTAATTCATGTTTACCTGATCTGGCTCCTCTGCCTCTGAACAGTTTTCTCCATTTCGACCACTCTTGTTTGGCTCTGGGCCATCGTGCCTTTCAGAACCTCATTCTCCTGGTTGACAGTTTTGACCTTTGACTGGTAGTTCCGGATCTTCCCCTCCATGTCGTTGACCTTGCCCTTCAGGTCCCATGGCTGCCGCTTGGTGCCCCCTTGAAATTGTTACAGTTGGTAAAGCACAGGTGTAAATAATAAAATTAATGGTGGCTGAATTCCTGTCCAGCCTTCCAAAAAGGCTGAATAGAGGCCAAAAAACATGAGCATGATCAACCATGATTTCTCCACATTCATCCAGCTGCATAGCTGACAGTTTGCTTTGGAGACAGGAGACATGGCTTGTCGTTGGCCAGAAAGGTTTGTAGCTCTAGTTCTTCAATACCCCCATTAACTAATCACCAAACATTAAGCCACTTCATTCGACACAATTCTCTAAGGAACAAGATCCAAGTGGAATGGATTTCTCACCTGCTTTTGTGCCAGTGGGTGCAACATCTGGCTTGACGTTGCCTCCCCTTGCTGCAGTTGAAGCTACAGATGGTTTCAGGACACCTGAGGGAACAAGAACAACACATAAGAATCCTCCTTCTGTTACCTGGATTAGAATCCCATGTGTTTTTGGTGGATCCAAAGCATTTCTGTATTTCCTAGTTACCAGTTAGGAGAGTATATAGAACACATCCCAGTTTATAGACCTTCCTCCATCATTAAGGCAGCTCATCTTACCTCTGGAAGGACCAACAGCCACGGTGGCAGCTCCTACACCTCTGGGTTGCCTAGCTGTGTGGGGCACAAAGGGAGACAGGCAAAATAATAAGACAGGAGAAGCTACAATTTTGTTTGATTAGACTTTTCAAGAACAAATCACAAAAACCTTGCTTCAAATGATTTCATGGATTCTGACCTTGGTCAAAAACAAATATTCTAAGAGTCAGGTAACTTACAAATAGGCGCCTTGGTTGATGCAGCAGGAGGCCGCCTGCCACCAATGATTGTAGCTGCTGCAGTCGGTTTGACCGCCTCCGGTTCCTTGCGAATCCTCTTCTGCAAACACACAAACACCACCAGCATAAAGCAAGAGCGATGATTCCACCTCTTGAGCTACAACAATAATCTACTTCATCTTTAGTGTTTTATAAAAAGAAATACTTTAGAGTTTTAATCGACACCTTGTGGACACACAGCTTGACCTTTCAAATAAATTAGATTGTTTGTGCTATTGTGTGACATAAAAATCTGCTTCATGACCAAGAGAAAACTCCATTTTCCTGTTAAGATGGTATGTTTAAAGTGATGGGCCAACATCTGGGTGCTGCTTACCGTGCTACATGCAGATGGAGGTGCAGCAGCAGAACAAAACTGACAGAATTACCAATGAAGCAAATCAAATAACAGACAGAAGAGTTTAGTACGAACCTGAGCAGGCGCACAGTCTTGTCCATTCTCTGAGCTGCTGCTGCTTGTAAGCAGGGCCCTCTTGCATGAACTAACTGGTAAGCGGGACATGTTCTGTTGAAGGGAAATTATGATGAAAACCGACTGTGACAGAAAAAACACCAAGCATTAACACATCTGGCACACTAATGTTTGAACAACGCCTCTTGGCTTTCTCACAAACATTGTTTTAAGAACTTTTATTGCAACTCTAGTACATAAAGCTTTTTTTGTACTGTATGTAAAGACAACAAAGGTTATGATCCAGACTAAGAGACAACCACTATCTGTTTACTTACTACCAAAACCAAACCAACCACTGCCTTTGTGCTTTCCTTACTACTAAAATCACACCAGTAAGTTTTGATGGGCAACACAACAGATATAATTTTGAAACTCAAAAACGACTTGTATGATCTCAAAGAGGCCTACAGGCAATACATAGCAAAACAGAAATTCAAATCTGGTTTTGTTCACAAGTACTTAAATTGAAAACTACCTCAGCATTAGGTTAAATGTAGTTTCATGGACCGATAATCAGCTAGGACGGTCATTTTGGACCAGGAACACAAAACCACGTCAAACCGACGTTCACGTTATGGTTAACTAACATATAACGTTAGCTAAGCTAAGTTAGCGGTTCGTTGTCGTTGCCGTTAGCTTTTTGCATAAAAGCGAAACAGCCACGTAAAGAAAAGGGCAAAATCCCCCTCCCCCCCCATTAAACCATATCCTTTAAAATACGACGAACAAAACAACAATGTGATAGTTATTAAAAGCGTTTACCTCAACTAACACCGATTTTGAGTTCCGAGTTGTCGCCAATTCACCGCCTCCAGCCGTTTGAAATTTGAAATTGAACTGTTTTGGTGTTCCAGACGGGCTGGCCCGTGATTGGTTGAGCCGACGTAAACCCCGCCTCCCGCCTTCTTTATGTGCGCTTGCTACGATGGACCGAGTGTCCCGCTTGGGCGGAATATACGTTGTTCGCACTGTAAAGGCTCATGTCTAGACTAGTCTAGGAGGTAAGCGATGAAACGAATCACAGTTTAAACTTTATACGACATTGTACTTCCGTTTGATTCACTTTTGAATATTTTACCTGCTAAAATGTGTGTCTACCTTTTTAAACCTCGTTAACACCGCGCTGACAACTTTTAAAATGCAAACTCAACAAAAAAATGATCAAACCAAAATGATATAATCACAATTACATCACATTATCGTATAATTTCCACGCAATCTGGATGTTAATCAAATAAATCAGACAAGTACAGGTTTTTTTTTAAACGGTTTTCAAACTTTATTCTCCATAAGGGAAGAAACAGTCTGTTCAAATGAGCAAGAGGTGTAACTGTGCATACAGTATGCAAGAGTGTAGCATAAGAGGGCAGTTAATAACTGTACTATCGTCAGGAGCATCAGTAATAACATTAACAGGAATATCGAGATTCTGTTATTCTTCATAAAAAGACACATTGAAATACAAGGAGGAGTATACATGAAGAGGAGCAGCCAGTTGTTACAGGCTACTTGAACAGTTTGATTGGGTCGACAGCTTGTGCACAAAAACACGGCAGCAGAGTCCCGGGTCACAGAGCCATGTTTTATGTTAGTTATCCATTACAATATAGTTTCAGATCATTTGTTGAAGTGTTAATGGAGGATTCTACTGAGTGATTCATGTTAAAAATTGTTTTTCAGGCTGCAGTGGCACAAAAACCTCATCTAATAAGCCTAATAACTCGGTGAAACTATTTGAGGTTACATCATAATTAGAATCGCCACATGCAAAATGTTGTGGAGTACATTCCAGAAAAAGAACAAATATTTTCCCATAGTATAATTAACTTATTGGGCGATTCCCCACCTTCTCAGGGCTGGAACCGACCATCATTCTTTTGCAGACTTCTGCTGAGCATGGAGGTTATGGTGCATCGGCACTAACGGGTGACCCGGGACACGGCCAATGATTTTGGTGCTTGTTAATTTGAGTTCCTTTAGTTTTCATATATGCTTCACACAGGACATACTTCCCTTTTACATGTGAAACAGTCTTTTCTATCTATTTTATGTACAGCATACTGCAATTCAATAATGCCTCAGATTGATAATAATGTGTATAACATTTGCAATAGTTATAATGAAAGTAGTAATATGTATGAAAAGTTCTTTAAAAAAAAGATTGATAACAGTACCTCTCAGCCATTTGTATCACACAATCATTATTTCCCCAACAACTGACTATGACGAGTTGGGCTGACTTTACTATTGGAGTAATGCTGCCCTTCTTTGAATAGTAACACAAAAAAAAGGGACAAAAACACTTTGTAAGGACTTTTCTCTCCGTTCCCTTCACATTCATGCATCACTTTCCTTTCTCTCCGAGTTTGTTCACACGTTTCTCTGTTGGTAGAAAAATACATACATATGATATATTAAAAAAAAAAAAAAGTACAATAATGACAAACAGACATCAAGTACAAGTGCTTTCGTTATGACCCCTCCCACCCCACCAACCCGCTGTTCTCTCTCAGGTTTCACCTCACTCTGCAGATTCCTCATCTTTAGTGCATCCTTGAACTGGTCCGTGTCTTTTGTTCAATATTTTGGGCTTGATAAAGAAATGACTCCCCGACGCCGGACATCATGACTTTTGAAGTGAACGCTTTGAGATTCTGCTGCAGGTTTTGTTGTAATCCAATAATACACTGTCTTTCCTCTTGGATTCCTTTTCTCGTTTTTCCCTTGTTTTGGCTTGAACTCGATAATGGAAAATGTTCAGATTAATGTGATCTGAATACGTTCTAATTTACACCATTGTCTGGACAGCAACGTGCAGAGATTGGTGTAATTTGTGGGGTTTTTTTTCCACAGATATTTTACATCTTCATCCTCCAATGGTGCCTAATGCAAACAATGCAATAACAAAAAGAGAAAGGACACCAGTGAGCCTCTTTTATCAAGATTCTCAGACGAGAAGTGCTGGTTTTGGATCAGTATACGTATATGTTTTACAAAGCAATTAAGTTCTTTATTGACCGATTGACTCATAGTTGAAATTAGACTGAACATGTGCTGAAGAAATTCAGGTCTACAAGATTAGGTTTTAGTGAAGATGTACCTCTAAACTGGAGGAATGTGACTTCAGACTGAGAAAAATAACTACTTATATCAGTGTCCTAGACCAGCATTTCTACTGAGAGAGACTTGGCACAAGTGGGCTCAGGACTCGAGAAGCACATTGTAAAATATCTGTTCGGACAAGTCATTTCAAACTGTACTCAGCATTAAAGCTTTTTAAAATGAAGGATGGAACTGGTATCACTCCTATGATCGATTTTTACTTCAGAAGACTATAATACTGAGTACAGTTAGATTACTTGTGAATATGGACCTTTTTACACTGCAGACACAATAAGTAATTCCTCGAACAGAGTGGGAAGACGAAGCCTATGAGTTCATGTGTTCCACCTGTATGGCGGAGGTGGAGACGGTGAGGCAGAGGTCTTTGTGGACCACTGGCAGGTCCGCCACAGTGACTGGTTTGTACTGGATCTCGCTGGCTGACACTGTCTTGTACTGGTGCAGGTCAAACGGACATTGAACCACAGCTTCCGTGGGCTGCTGGCTTTGCTGGTAGCTGCCCGGTGGTCCGGGGTTAGGGTTCTGGTTGTGATCTTGTCTGGTCTGGTTTTGGTGCTGGCCCGCTCTGTTGGCACCTCTCCCTCGGCCGCGGCCTCGACCCCTGCCTCCGCCCGGCGTGAGGCCCTGCGCCTGCTGAGCAGCTAGAGTTGCTGCCACTGTTAGCGGGTCGGGGTTGTGCTTCCTCATGTGTTTCATTAGATACGTCTCCTAGAGTGCAGAGAGAAGACATGATGGAAGAACCAATACAAACACTACACACATTTATCCTCCCAGAAGGCCGCTGATTAGGAGTACTCTAGAATTGACTAAGGACATTTTAGGACAAGGGGACTTTTTTGTCTTTGTGTGATAACACGTAAAGTTAGGCTTTGCTTCCAGCTTCTCTACTCATTTTAAAATATAAATACCACCTTGTTATTATGAAGTACATCATGTGAAAACTACGTCTTGTGTGTGACTGAGAGTCTGAGATCTTACCGAGGTATAGGATCGGTTACAGAGGCCACAGGAGAACAACTTGGCATGTTTGACGGTGTGTGTGGACAGGTGCACCTCCAGGCTGGCAGCGTCTGTGTAACCACGGTTACAGTTGTGGCACTTGTACGGCTTGTCTTTGTTATGCTGCCGACGGTGAGACTGTGGGGAGAAGAAGAAAACGCACATCAGCGCGATCAATAAGTGATGTTTTCCAAAAAAGCAGCGCTTAAAAATCTCATGTTGAGAGTTCCACAAAAATGTTTAAAAAAAAGCCACTTGATTTGATTTTCTTTCACAAACTTTTAAGAAAAAAACAAAACAAATTGATGCACCAAAAAGAGCATTTAACTGGATTAGCTTTCATGTAAAAATGTACATTCATGGAACATTTAGCAAGGATCAAACCTGAGAATTCATTTACCTGCAGGTTGGACAACTGAGTGAAAGCTTTTTCACAGCCAGGATGGTTACACTTGTACGGCCGGTCACCGGTGTGAATCCTGGAGAAATCACAGTTCAGCACTTCATCATTTAGTCACAACATTAATTACACTTAGTTGCTGCACTTGCAGGAAGACAATGAGAGTGATGTAGTAGTTTGTGTTTTCTCTTATACAGCAGTGTTATGCCATTTCAAATGCATTGTGCTCATCAGCCCCTGAGACGTCAGACAGTCCTTTCTAACCGGGAACTGAAGTCGATATCGAGGCGCTCTTCAAAGCCACAAAGACTCTTTTGACAAAAACAGTAATTTTACCTCACAGAAAATGGAAGTTGCTGGCTCGATCATTATATTTCTCCAGAAGGAGCTTTGGTGAGAGCATAGAAAACAGCTTCAGTTCCCAGAAAGGGCTACCAAACAAAGTGAAAATATTCTAAATATATCACTCATGCCGATATTGATTTTTTAGGTGTCTGAAATATGTTTTGCTGCTGCCTTTTGTCTACAGCAGAACATTGCTTTGCTCCCTTGCTAGTACGGTTTTCCTCCAACCTGCAGGCGTGCTGACCGCTACCTACTGTAGGTAATCCTCTAACACCCAAAGCAGGAAATGACCATGAGCCAGGTCTCAGCTGTGGCTGATAGGTTACATATTTTCATTGTGAATCCCAATCGTTTTTTTGAAAAGTCTTTGTTTGATATTAAAAGATGATAACACAGCAAGCAGAAAAACTAAAGTGCAGATGCAAACAACCACAGTGTCACAACTCTCTACACACCTGCTCCCATACATGCACGCATAAAAACACACCCGGCCATTCAATCCCACCCAGCCCGGCCCGGCCCAGTACCGTGTGTGCTGCTGTAGGTGACTGAGCTGCCTGAATGTTTTCTGGCAGTAGGAGCAGGCGTAGGGCTTGGCCCCCGTGTGGATGCGGATGTGCTGGGACAGGTAGCTGGAGTTGGCAAACGACTTGGAGCAGTGGGGACACTTGTGGGGCTTGGCCTCCGTGTGGTTTCTAACGCGGCAAAACCGGGATTGGAGGGGTGAGGAGGTGGAGAGAGAGAAACAGAGAGGGAGAAACAGCGAGAGATTTTTAAGCTACAGCATGACCAAACCTCACGATGAACTGAAGACCCAAATCATGCGTAAAAAGTTAACAGGATCTGCGATCGGTTGCATTGGTCGTAGATCATTAAGTGTGCTCTTTGTGCTGCGTCTGAGTTGTGAAAACACAGAACAAAAACATACAGCAAGCACAGTCACGCCTTTCTCTTTCTCTCGCTCTCTCTCTCTCTCCCTTTCGCTCTCTCTCTCTCTCGCTCTTTGCTGTGTCCTGCTTTGAGTGGCGTGCGAGTATCTATGAATGTTTGGCTCTGCTGCAGCCGATTGGAAATGTAAATTCAAGACGAGTGGCAGACCAGTGGGACGCAACTTCCTGTCTAATACGAACGGTCTGACACCCCGTGCATGGCAAAAAGGGAAATGAGAACACGGAGAAGGTGAAAGGATGAGGGCGAACCAAAATGTGTAAGCATTTATCACGATGACATGAATAGGAGACAGATGCTTTCATCATCACTTACACGAAATACAGGTAAAACCACTAACAGTTAGTATATAAAGGGTACTTTTGGGATTTAAATAACTGACTGACGTTCCAGATGACAACATTTTCACTGTCTGAAAATCTAATTTGTAATTTGTAAATGAAATCTGTGCCATTATCTCCTCTGTGTTATTTCAGCTTTTATACTGGGGATGTTTTAATATTATTAGGTGGCTCCAGTGTCGGTAAAAGTTCTCCAGAGGACGCCTCAAACAAAAGAGGGGATGCTTGAAGGAGTCTTATCAAAGCAGAGGTGGATCCAGAGAAAAATAGAATTACGTAAGATACGGCAACAGACATGCAGTACCAAGCCAATCTTGTGACAGTATCACCAGCAGGGTGAGAGAGTTGATACCAAGCACCTGCTAAACGTACGCTAAAGTTGACCTACTCTACCAAACTCTGGTAATTCAAAATTCATCAAAATAACAAGCTTGTGACTATAATTTAAGGTAAGTTTGGCACCTCCAAAGGTGCTTACAACTGTGGAAAAAGAGCTTTTCTGAACTATCAACACTCCCAAAAGACCCTGGCACATACCCAACTCACCACCCCTTACTCCCTTCACACACACTCTAACACCAGAAACCACAAGAACAGACACGAACACGGCCACACAAACCACTCAGACCAGTACCTTGTGTGCTGCTGTAGGTGACTGAGCTGCCTGAATGTTTTCTGGCAGTAGGTGCAGGTGTAGGGCTTGGCCCCGCTGTGGATGCGGATGTGCTGGGACAGGTAGCTGGAGTTGGCAAACGACTTGGAGCAGTGGGGGCATTTGTGGGGCTTGGCCTCCGTGTGGGACTTCGCGTGGATCTGCATGTCTGACTTGCTGAAGAACGTCACTGCACACATCCGGCACCTTGGAATATGAGAGAGAAGACAACCTTAAAACGGATCAAATGTAGGCTTGCAAGTAGTCTACAGACCCTATTAGTGGAAAAAAGGGTCTTCGCTGATATTGTTAGACTCTTTCTTCCTTTCTGGGGGTACTTCACCATGGTTACTGATGGAAAAGCCGTCTATAGTGTTTCTAAATGTTCAATAAAAATCAGCTTTTCTCTAATCTGTTTACATTACCTGTAGGATTTGGGTCCATCTTTGTTGGTATGATCATCCTCATCATTAGACAGGTCGTATGGGTCAGCAGCGTGGTGCTAACACAAAAACAACATATTATAATAACACTGGCAATCCATGCTGTGTAGAAAACCAGTAACAGACAAAAAACCATGAGCCAAGAATATGAGAAACCCTCACCTGTCCACCAGCGGCGAGGTGTGCCAGTATTAATGCATCACTTCCCGGAGGGAGGACCCCACCCACTCCAGCCACTCTACCCATCATCTGTTTGCTCTTCCTGCCTCGCTTTGATGGCGTCGGCATGACGACTGCAGGGGGGAGAGCAATGTGCTCCTTCTTGCCTGGAAACGGGAGAAAAGTAAAAAAGAAGAAGTGTTGCGTTTAGTGTTGTGTTTAGACGGTAGGGGTGTCCCCGGTTAAGAATTTACTTAGTCGAATCTGATTGGTCATGTCTTGCCTATAGTCAACTGATCGTCGGATTCATGTCTTCTTGTTCTTGCTTAATGATCCACCTCTGTTTAAGCTTAATATAGAAAAATAGTAAAAACAACAACAACATTATTGGCCGAGGTACATGTTACTGTGGCTTAGCTGCTGCTTCAGAGTAACGGACAGAGATGTTTGGTGAGAGTGTAGCTGCACGGCCGGCGCTGTCCGTGGTCCTGCCGGGGCCGAGATCGATAAGACAGAGAGACACAGTTTCTCATCCTTTTTGCTTTTCACCGTCCTAATAGAACTGGTGGTTCTAATTCCATTTTTCACAGACATAAAGAAAACAACAGGGAGGTGAAGGGACCGTCAAAAGCCCCTAACAGCTGTTATCACGCCACAAACAGCTGTTATTACGCACCTCCCCAAATGATTTTAGAGAAATCTGTTGTTTCATTAGCACATTCTGACAACACGACAGTTGAATCATACTCCTTTGGTCAAATCGTCCTATCGTGAATTATTCGGGATCACCTTGAGACGACAGCATCTTCTACATGGACACATCTGACAGAATCCCATACATGAGTTATGTATGGAGGTGCTGCCTTGGTCAGGAGAAGTACCAAATCTTACAAAAGACTATGGACACAAGTGTGTGCATGCTTGTATATGGATGTCACAACACAAAAAAGGCAGGAATGAATCAATGGTCGGTTGAAAAAAGGAGACACTTGAAATGAAATAAGATTTGAATGTCTGACCTCAAAGTCGAGCTGAAATTAAAAATACAATTTTTAACCCTTTTAGTTCACATCCCCGTTCATATTGTTCACCTATTTGATATGTGGAGACAATGTTAAATAGGTGTGTTGTTTTATTCTTCCTGAAAAACAAAATGTGATATGTGCCTACATCAGCTAGTACCAAGCATTTCAATCAATAATATGACATCCAACCATCCACAGGGCTCCAGAGTGCGACCAAAATTTTTATGAGTGCGACTGAAAAAAATTGTAGGTCGCACTGGTGCAACCAACGCTGCTCGGGTGGGGAAAAAAATCATAAGCGCAGCATCTCTTTGTGTTCTCCTGACGGTATCGTGGTCTAAACCAATAAGAGACAGAGCGCAGGCGGGTCCTTGCCTCTGATTGGCTGTGGTCCTTTTCACCGCTGTAAATTGTGTCAGTTCGAAAATGCGAGCGAGCAGAGCAGGTACTCCTGAGCGCATCGATTCTCTTTGAAAATGACGAGAGGCAGAAAGCCTCGCCCCGAGACTAATTAAAAAGCCCAATAATACGCCTTCAGACAGGACTGGTTGAAGCAATTTCCCTGGCTGATGTACGATGAAGAAAGGGACTCAATGCACTGCATTTATTGTCGGGAGTGCGGTCAGAATTTGTCCGGTAATAGTGCGTTTGTGGAGGAGTCAACAACATTTCGCATCGAGACGTTGATAAAGCGCAATATGTCCAAAAAGCATACGACATGCCGTGATAAGTGTGTTAATAAAGTGGCCCCTCATCCAGCTGCATTTCAGCCTCAGGCTGTATCGATCAGGTCCGCTGAGGAATCTGAAATTATTATAAAATTAAACGTCCCATACAATATTGCAACGGAAGAGTTGCCGTTCACTAAATTTAAGTCAGAAATTATTCTGATGAAAAAAAATGCCGACACACTGAAGAACAAGACAGCTGCGGAGGTTGGAAACGCCACGTACACGTCATTCATGATTGACGGCGACACAGACGTCTCTACGAAGGAGTGCGTTATTGTCTACTGCTGCATTTTGCGTAAAGGGAGGCCGGTCAACATGTTAATTGGACATGTCGAGGTGGAGCATGGACACGGACATGTTTGAGACATCATGAATAGGAAATTGTATAGTAGCCTATTCCTAACATTATTATTAAAAATGAATAGCCTAAGTAAAAATATAAGTAGGCTAGGCTAAGATCACATAAACAGTTTCCATTTGCAATCTATAGGCTAGTGACCTGTATGGTCTTTTTATTGTGCCACAAACGGCATCAGTGTGCAGATTGGCTGCAGAAAACGGTTGCTCTGGGTGCTGATGGTGCTGCAGTTAACCTAGGCCATAAGGGGGGTGTCATTATGTAAAAGGAGAGCAATAAAAAGGTGACTTTTTGGCGTTAAAGGCGACGCGATGAAAAATGTGGGTGCACCTAAATTTTGTGCTGGTGCACCTAAAAAAAAAAGTTAGGCGCACCAGTGCTACCAATGCAAAAAGTTAGTCTGGAGCCCTGATCCATCAGTCAATCGGAGCAGAGAAGGTTGTGAGCTTAATTGTTAAGCCCCGTCTCCTTATCCTGTTTCACTCAGAAACACGTCACCATACGGACAGCAGATACTATGGAAATGCACGCTCGACTATAAAGCTGCAGTCACTAACTTTATTGATTATAACTTATTGTTTATAAAATGAGAACATTTGTGATCTGGTTGTCACGTTAAAAAACGCTCACGCCAAAACCAAGCAACGCCCCAGGGGCCGAAATATATTCCTCAAACAAATACAAATGTTAAGAAAAATAAATAGCATGAGCTTTGACACCACTTCTACCTTCTTCAAACAAACTGAAGATTGATTTAAGAAGCTGAAATGACGGTGAACTGCGACCACTTTTTACCTGTATTTGAGGGGTGCACTGCAGATACTATCATGGTGGTGGCAGTGGGGTGTCCAGCTACAAATGACTGTGTGGAGGCAGAGGGGACCAGTGTGCCTTGAGGGGTGATCACTAACCCCGCTAAGAGGGAAAGAGAAACCGTGATCTGGCTGTTGGTCAAAACAAACATTTTATATTAGGCTGCCACTCCTACTAAGAGTCACTAACAATAGGTGCACTGTCCACATGAGCTTCATTACAGACTCGGCCTATATTTGGAGCCACAAAAATCCTGTGTATGCACCGACACGAAACGTGTGTCATGATGTTGACATGAAGAGATGTTTTTACATTGATTTGTCTTTAACAACCTATACCTTAAAACCGCTTCTTACAAACTAGTAAATAGTTCAGATCAACATTTGTACCCATCTTAAAGCCGGGGTAGCAGGAAACCAACAAAATCAGATGACACAGAAATGTAAAATGGAGTGTCATGATTAGGCCAGAATGAAGACATAGCAGCCGGCTCACCTGCAGTCATGATACCTGTAGAGGGGACAGGCACTACGGTGATGTTCTGGGTGGTGTGCGACTGGTGCATGTGTCCCCCTAGCACACTCATGCCCCCGCCACCACCTCCTCCCGCTGCCGAACCCCCGCCTCCCTCCTGTTTGGGGACCAGCCGCAGCCCGGACCCGGCGTCCATTGAGCCGGGGATGGCGAGCACAGCCGTGGGGTAGTGGGGGGAGGAGGTGGAAGACGCGGAGGCATGAGGGAAGGAGGGTGCCTTCTCCGGACCCAGCTGCTCCTTCGCCTTGTTCAGGAACATGACGTTTTCGATCTAGACAGGGACGATAGAGGGGCGGGTTGGTGGTAGGAGGAAGGAAAGGAGGAATTGTGAAGTATTAAAGAGGAACAGTGGGAGGAAGTGGGAACAGGGAAGGAGGATGAAATGCAGGAGGACAGGAAAGAGGAAGGGGGAAGAGAATAAAGAAGGTAAAAAAGGAAGACACAATGGTGGAGGTGGAGGTGGGGAAGAGGAGTCAAGGATGGGTTGAAAAAACAAAACACAGGAGGTGAAGAAGACAGGTGAGGCAATAAAGGTACGTGTGGGATGAAGGGCAGGAGGTGATAGTGAGTTATAACCATGTAGGGAGGAGAAGGCAAGGAGACAAGAGAGAACAGAGGAAATGTAAGATGCAAAAAGATAATGAAAAAATATACAAAAGGGGGGGTTGAAGAGATGAGGGAGGAGAAGGACAGGAGTGATGACATCATCAAATGAACTCTCCCCATGTCAAGAGATCATGATCAAATAAACTTTCATGTGAGACTTCACCGACTAAGCGAGCATTTTTTCAAATCATTGTCTGGCGATGTGTAATGTTTAAAGCATTTCCGTAAACAGTGACTATGATCATCGCTTGCGGGTATCTTTTGACAGCACAAACCACTATACCATGTGTATTTCAAGACAATTCCAACAATCAAGGTTGCCTCTACCTGTCCTTGTACAGTGGGGACGGGAGACCAAAAGTATGATGAGTTGAAATGGGAATCGTCCATTATTTCTGTAATTAAAAAGCAACACACTTAGAAAACACCTGTCCTCCTCTTCTTCCTCCTCCTTACTAGGCTTTTTAATTGTTTTTAATTTAACTTTCATTATGAATCTACACCATGCATGGCTGCATGTCAATCATCTTAGTTTGCTTCCTTTACATGTATCCTCTCCTCCATCCGGTGACACACACACTGAACAAGTTTCATGATAAGCGCGGAGCACAAGCCGGTTAAAGCGTCCAGTAAATCTGCCACATTGATAGGCAAGCAACCATTACTGAGGGATCTCAGTCCAGAAAAGATGTGTAAGACTGATGTAACAACTTCCTGGTTGAAGGGGAAATGTTTTAGGTTGATGCTGCTTCGGGTTGTTGTTGCATTGTTATAATAGTTTATCAGATTTACAGAGAAGAGGATGTGAAAGGAATCAGGCTCAAGATGTTCAATCCCAGGGGGGATGGACATTGAGAAAAATCTAGAGGAGGACAGAAGATGCAAGTTGAGAAAACACTAATTGTAATCAGTCTTTGAGGCTAATCTCTTATAACACAGCCCATGCCATGCACTTCCTTACTCGTCTCTCACACAGTTTGCTATTAATAAATTGCACAATATTAAGAGTGGTTGCTTTGTCCGTGTTAATGTGTCTAGTTTTGGAGTGTGTCATAATTGTCTGTTTATTTGCCTGTTAGAGTAACAGAGGTGTGTTGTTCCAAACTAGATGCATGTTGAGTGCACTGTAAAAAAAAAAAATAAAGCTATCGTCTATCTTTTCATTATCAAACCTCCGGTCTTCTGTTTTCCGATCATCTCCCACTGACACATAGGTAACATGTTTTCTGTAGCACAAAGAGGGAAGTTTCATTGTTGGCACGCATTTTGCAATTTTCAACTTCCACATAGGTTTTCTAACACCGTCACAGAGCAACAGTGAAATATGTTTTCTGTATGGATGTGGAGATGGTTAAATGCCATGCATAGCCAGGAGTGCCACATACCAAGAAAAGCAAGCATGTAACTGCATGTTAGTAAAGCCTGAGTGACACTTAAAATAACTAATAGCAGGCTTTGGAGAGTATTGGCCCGTGGGGGAAAAAAAACAGCAATGCATTAATAAAACAAACTCTTACAACAACTGGTAACGATATAATGCATGCAAAATTCATAGTGACGTTGTTTTCATGAACTCTCCTCTGCAGATGCACAGCCTAAACATGAGCTAACGCTTTTTTAGAGAGGCTGTGTGACAATTCAGGGGGTCCATTGCTAGTCAACACTTCGGAGCTCAGAGAGCCATGTTTGGCGAGGGGCACTAGCTCCAAAACTGTGGCACAGCTAGCTTCGGTGGGTTAGCAGCGATTCATGAAATCCTGTAAATACGAATTTGTTATTTAATGTCTGATTCAGGAGCACTCAGCATAGATGTGTTACACCGAGCCAGCTGCCACCATCTCAACCCGATAACTGTGTGTTACGAACATGGCTAGCGTTAGCTGGTTAGCGCAACAAGCCGAAGGGGGAGCTAGCTAACTTGCCTCCATTAATTTTCTCCCTTTTGTTCGCTGGCTTTGCTCTAGCTTACAAGCGGGCCTGTATATTCGCAGGCTAAGCCCGCTCGCCACTTAGTAAACACAAACATCCTCGCCCCCCCTCACGCCTCCATGCCTCGCTCCCAGTGCTCGCCTCGCCGAGAGAAAATAAAAAAAGAGAAAAAAAAAAGTCTGGAATAAAAAAAAAAAAAACCAAGACAGAAAAAAAAAACCGTCGACGCCGTCGCCTCTGTAGGAGACGCAGCTTCATGCAGACTTCCGGCGGTTGGGACGACGGTGCTCTCAGACACACTGAAAATAACAGTTAATTAACAACGGAATAATAACTCCTGTGTTAATTACCGGTGAAATCGACTCCCCGTCAACCCCCCCGGAGCCTCTTCGGGTCGGGACAGTTGGAAACTTTGACCAAATCCGCCTCTCAAACCCTTCAGATATGGCTTTTTTTTTCTTCGGGTTTTTTTTTTTCTTTTTTTTTTCTCCCTCCAGCTCTCCTCAGCGCAGTCGGAGGTTAACAGACGCGTTTCCGGTCGCACTTTCAAAAATAAAACACGTATTGATTATCCATCGAGTAAAAAAAAAAAACATTTTAAAAGTACCCAGATGTAAAATGTAAACATGTATTAGTGAAATAAGTGCAATTTGTAATTAACTAACAATTGTCTGACATTTATTCAAATAATATATTCACTATTTTCAAAGTAAAGCTGCCCTCAATATGTGATGTATGAGTCTTTTTGTTCTCCACACATTAATACTTGCTTTCTCAGGCGGTTAATGTCTTGATTTTGAAGACAAAATTCTCTTACTTCCTGTATGTCGTTTTTAATTCATCTTTATTTAAACACGGTCAGCCTACATAGCAAAAGGAACATCAGATTTATTCACATGGATGAAGTACTACTTTACTCAGATGAGGACCTAACACTTGTTCTATTTTTAGCTCTTACTTTATCGGCAATGATACGTTGTGGTTTCTTTGTTTCCTTCTTTTGACAAATGTACTTATTGTAAGTCGCTTTGGACAAAAGCGTCTGCTAAATGACCTAAATGTAAATGTAAATGTAAATGGATGAAGCCTTGCAAAAACACAAACGTAAAAAAAAGACCACAGAAATTAGACAAATCCAAGTAGGAAAAAAATGTGTGTGACAATACATTCACAAAAAAACGTTAAAGATATTGCACACATTCATTGTTTCATAGCTTTTTTTGGTTCAATTTCCAACATAATTTCAAAGAATTTTATTTTTTTTAATGTTGAATTAGCCGAGAATTGAAATTAGACCAATGAGGGGAAATGCATAAATGTCTCTGACTCACTTCCTGTACTATCCTGCCTATCTCTAGCTAACTTGACACAGCTGCCAATGTCCAATACAGTGCTTTCCGGTGTAGCATATTAAGTATCCCGTCAGTGTCAATAGCTACACATCCCTTTTCAAATGGTCTGTATTGCTGCAGTGCATTAAGAACCAGGCATTCTGACAGATCATTGAAAGGGAAAAGTTTATTAGGACTCCACCATGCTTATTAGTGCTCAGAGGTCCCCAATGAAATGCTATTCCAATTAAAAAGCAACAAACAAACAAAACAGAAACAAAACTGGAACAAATATACAAAGTTAAAAACATGCACAAATCATAAACAGAAATATAAAGCCAATAAAACCAATAAAAAAAAAACATAATTACATTTTAAAAAATTGTAGAGGACATATGTGGTTTCCATTCTCCAAATGAATGACAACTTTATTGTGTGGCTTGTAGAATAACAGTTTCCTCAAAAAAAACAAACACATTTCCTGAAGTGCACAGAGAGTAATTAAAAAGCAACAAAGTGGTTTCTTCCTGGCCAGACCTTCACCAGTGACTTGAAACAACACAGAGAACACCACTGAACTGATTATAGCTAAAATACATTTATATTGAAACACTGCCTTTAGTAGGAGTTAGTAGAGTTGTTAATGGTGACTTGTGAAGCAAACAGTGCTATTTAATATCAAATATATACTATATAAAGACATCTATATCAATATAGGGCCACTTCAGCATGTAATTACACTTCACATCCAGCTACAGAGATACATTTCATTTTCTATAGCTAAACAATGAACCTCCTTTGGTAATTCCACAGTAAAGTAGCACACAAATTACGGTTCAAGTGTGAGAGGTATGCATGCATAATAACAGCAGTATTGATCTTCAGACAAATACCTTCAGAAAGTGATTTTTAACAGATTTGACTGTGCTGAGAAGAGAACATATATATATATATATAAATGAAGAAAAGAGTGGGGAAAGGTACAAGCCGGTCATCTTGATGATCAGAAATGTAACCAACTGCATCTCCCACATGTCTCTTCACACTTTAATAAAAAAAAAATCAACATACTGAGTTCAGCATCCAATCCAGTCATCTCATAATTACACTGTGGTACTCCCATTGCTACAATCGAAGGCTAAAGCTAAACTTTACCCAACATTTAGCTCTAGTTCCACAAGCGACACCTGAATGAGAGCTGCTACATAACAGGCCATAAAAACACAACGGGTGCCACTTTCCTTAAGGTATACATCAGTACAGTGAATGTATTACTGGGCGGCAGAGTGGCAAAGTCTCAAGGGAACCTGAACCACAAGATCCAGGTTCAGGCCCCTATTTTGTTGTTCAGCATGGACTGGGAGAGAGGTACTTCACTCAGATGCACATCACAGCAAAAACACACTGCTTTTGATCAGTGAACTTCCATCATAAATAACAAAATTCATATAATAATTTATAAATTAAGACATTCTCTTGTAACACATAATGTGATATTCTCATTGTATAATTTCTGGCATTCTAAGGATCCAGTAGAAAGGGCTGGAGGGTTTAAAGTGACTACTGCAGTGTTTTTGATGATAGATACCAAATGGTAAGTAGGAATATGGTTAGTGAGCCACTTGCTAATACGTTTGCAGCGAAAAAGTGCCGTATGGGGCGGCTGCACAGGTTTTTAAAGTTTGACATGATATTATACTGGTATGCCTTGAGCAAAGTGTCTGGAGTCAAAGTGTCAAACTATCTTCCCAAAATATCGACATTTATTCAGCATGAGAAAACAAGAAGATCTAAGTGTAGGCAGAGAAGACACAAATTTGAAATATAAATAAATAAAAAATATATAAAATACATAATGGCAGGTGGCATCACAATTGTACTACCTGTTAGTTTGCAACCATCCATGACAACTTTAAAGACTTAAGGTTGATGTGATCACCCTTAAATAGGAATTCTGTCAGAAACTATATGGTGAGAAATGAGCGATGACTAAAACCACAGGCTGTGGCTTTGGTCTATTACATTATGCAATGCTAGTAGCATTAGCAAACGAAGGTCTGTTTGTGTTAAACATCCATGTTAAGATGCACTTAAGGTTCGGCAGCAAGGCAGTCATGGAGGAGACATTAAATCTAAACACAGGCAGCGGACGGAGACTCACGTGAGACGGTTGGGACGAGCGATGAACAAGACCTGTATCTGGCTGGACCGGGTTTTTAATGATAAGCTAAATTTCTCAACCTCAGCGATTATTTTGTTTAACACCACACGAAACAAAATCCATCTCTCGCTCTCAAGAACCTGCAGCCTGTCCGTTGGTCACCATGGCAACACCTTCCTGGCGTTAGCACCTCTGTACGTCATACTGTGATATTTCCCAGTTAATATTCTCCCATTTAAAAATACTGGGGGTATTTTATATACATAAATGTGACACAGTGTTGTGGTGACTAAACATCATGTTTTCAGGTGCAGCCAGTGCCTAAGTGTTGGCTAACGCTAGTAAAAATGCTAAGCCAACCATGTTGTCACTGTAAACAGCCCCGGTTTTCTCCAACAACAACGTATCCAACGAGCCAATTAATCACGTAAACATGTCGATGAAGTTTGCGATGCTTCACTTATAGTTTTGTTGTCTATTGGGTGGGTGAAGTTAGATTGTTTAGACGCTGGCTGCAGGCGTGCTTACGCTGTGCTAACGCTAGCTACGGCTGCTGTGGGGGATTTAGCGTAGGAGGCCTACGTCACTCGACTGACCAATGGTGCAACTTGATCAGTCATTCACTTAATTTCTTACTCACTTACTTACTTACTTACTTACTCAGCCACAGAGCCACTTAAAGGGCTGGCCCTCTACAGTCCAGCCACAAAGTACAGACACACAGAGGGCTACTGTTACATTTGCTGCTTGTTTCGATGCCAATGTAAAGTAAGTCACAGGCTCGGATTTTGTGGTGTTGTAATTTGAATGCTCTGTGTAAGCAGACTACATAAAAACAAAAACAGCAGTAACTGTAGTCAGATGAGCACAATACTGTAACCCAGATACACCTGCGTGTAACAAACAAGAAAAAGAAGAACAATGTGTATGCCATTTCTACAACACAGAAGCATCACAGCGACACGTGGACAGCTACGAGGAGGGAAAACGGCCAACCGCATGGTGTAAGACAGAAAAAGAGGAGTGGAGGGGAGAGGCTGTGTTACTGTGCTCGTGTCTGCAGACTCATGCAGAGTCCAGGGAGGCCGGTTGATTCTCTTCAGCCTGTACGAGAGGTCACCTGCAGAACGGAGAAGATCATTATCATTATAACTCAACTCCAGGCCTCAAATTTGTTTTTTTTTACAGTCTGGTTCGCTCTCACTGCCCTGATTACAACGAATTAAGTAGAATCATACTTTTCCTGGTTTGGCTGGACGTGGAAGTGGAATACAAAAAAAGGAAAAAAGACCATTTGCAAAAGTTTATGCGATAAATTAAATCAGATAATTGTTTGAGTTAAAGGGTCGGAGATACTTTTGCACCTTTTCATACATGTGATAAATATGTGTTGTTTGTGAATGTGGCAGGTTCAAATCCTGGTTTGAATCTGGACAAGACATACAGGTTAATTGAACTTCTTCTGCCCCCTATTGGCAAAAAAATCAAATCAAGGTATATTTGGTATATTGTGCATTCTTGCGTCCTCCATGATGCATTTGTCGTGACATGTTTTCGTATGTGGCTGTGTTACCTGGGAGATCTCGACGCCGGTCAGCTTCCCCACAGCCTCGGGGATGCGGACCATGAGGTCCAGCACCTCTCCTGACAGTTTGGCTGCGCCCACCTCCCCGTGTCCGCTGGACACCATGGTAATCTTGTTGGCCTCACACAGGGGCTTGCTGATCTCTTCTGCCATCTGGTGGAAGACAGATATCACCAAATGTTAACAATTCACTCCTTGGCAGGTGAAAGATGAAGGACATGAAGTGACTGAGAAACACAGAGAAGAGAGCGTATCAACCCTGATTTTTAGATTCCATTCATGATTTAAACACATATTCATTTGCAAAATACAATTATTTGTCTTTATGGTTTTAAAGGTTTTTTTTACATTTTCTGAAAAGTAATACTGTGACTAAATATCCAAAGAAAAAAATTGACTGACTGCCAATAACTAGCTGTAAAAAGATCAGTGATGGTTACAATAACACTGTATATAAAAGGTAGTAAACCTGTTATGGGCTGTACAGTGCGGGTCTCTTACCAGAGGAAGTTTCTCCAGCAGCATGTCCACCATGGCTCCATCCTTGTATTGCTGGAAGGCCTCGGCCTTCTTCGCCATCTGCTCTGCCTCAGCGCGACCTCTGGCCTCCACTGCAAACGCCTCAGCCTCTCCTTTAATCTGAAGGAGACAAGAGGAGAACTCTTCGTACCGGAAAACACATATTTCACAAAATCCTCAACGAGATTTCCATTTTATTTAGACAACTAAAGACAGTTGTGACTCACCCTGATGGCCTCGGCATCGGCCTCCGCCTCCATGATCAACTTCAGACTGGACAGAGAGACGGAGTCAGATGGGTCAGCCATTAGTGAAATATACTACTATAATATCCTGAACAACAGGACAATGTGATCTATCTATATCTTCACTTATTTGCAGGATTTGTTTTCCTTCGGGTTTGATATTTTATCTATTAGTAAACAGAACTGATTGGCGGGCTGCAGGTGAATAAATATAACTCTTTTATGTTAAATTTTCATGATTAAGTTGACTTATAACGTAGTATATGAAGCATCTTGCAACTCACCGCTGAGCCTCGGCCAGTTTCTCCAGGCGGTACCTCTCAGCCTCGGCGGGTTTCTTCACCTTGGCCTCCAGCTCCTTCTCCCGGCGGGTGATCTCCTGCTCCTGCAGCGTGATCTGCTGCGTCCGCTCCACCACCTGGATCTGCATCCTCTCCTCCTCGATGCGCTGCTTTGTCTTCGCTACCTGGGAGATACGTAAGTAGACTATTCCATCATTCAACATCAGAAGAAGTCCATACATGCGTGACTGATCGCCATCACACATGACCCATATCGTATTCATGTGTACCTGCAGCTGGTAGGCCATCTCCGACTCGGCCTTCTTGGTGTTGACCTCGATGTCGTAGGCGGCCTTCTTCAGCTCATAGTCCCTCTGGGCCTTCGCCATGTCGATCTCATTTTTATACTGAGCCGAGATCTTCTCCTGCATGGCATGGGCTTCCTGTAGAGAGAGTAACACCGACACATATCAAGGGTGACGAAGGACATCCTGGAGGACGGAGACAACGTGAACAGCGTCTCACCCTGATCACAGCGTCCCTCTTGTTCTTGGCCTCTCCAATGCGAGCGTCTTTCTGAACCTGAGCTGTTCGAGCCTTCCCCAGAGAATGCAGGTAATCCTGCGTACCAGAGAGAGGTGTCATTTTTCACGATTCACAGGATACAAGAACAATGCTTTTGTATCTGACCTGCTGTGATGTACAGCAGAAAACAAGTGAGAAACGGTGTCATTCTTTTTCATGCAGGTTGTTTATATTGAATCCCGGTGAACCCATGACATAAACACACTTTACACTGTTTTTTTAAAGTTATAAAAAAGGCTGATTGTAAGATAAGTGGTTACCTGATCGTCGTGGACATCTTTGAGCGTGTAGCTGACCACGCTGATGCCCATGTTGACCAGGTCAGAGGAGGCCACCTTAAAAACCTGCTCTGAGAACTTCTTACGGTCCTTGTAGATCTCCTGTATGAGGGACACGTTTACCACCTCTCAATGCTAGAAGAGTAGCAGTTCAAATTTCCTCACAGTAACTTCCAAAGTCCAGTAAATCCAACACTGAAGACAAACAGACCTCAACAGTCAGGTGGGCGATGATGGCCCGCTGGTGACCCTCCAGCGTTTCCAAGGCGATCTGAGCGATCTCGGCCTCCGACTTCCCCATGAACATTTGGCAGGCCGCAGCCAGCATCTGTTTATTCTGACCCTGGATCTTCATCTGCAGGAAACAGCAACACGTTTATTATTATGATGTAATGATATTCATCCCCAAGTCCACAATTAAATTAAACAGGTTATAAAACAATAAAGATAACAGCAGCAGTGGCTATAATACAATGATATATGATAAAGCAGATATAGTAGCTCAGTCATAATAGGAATATAACGGTGTTGAGATGCAAGTTTGCAGGTGCAGCTGGAACCACGGTCCAGCTGCACCTGCAAACTTGTCTTTATAATGTATTACTTTACTAGAATGAGAGCAACTGTAAAATGACCTAATTTCCCCCCAGAGATCAATAACGTGTTTCTGATTCTGACATTTGTTCACAGCTGCCATCATGGTAGAGATGTTAAAAATAGAACAAATCTGTGCACAGAATCTAAGAGAAACAAGCTTTTCGCGTGGAAAAACAAAAGTGTTTATGTTTTTGTTCGGTGTATCCATGACGACCACGTCTTGTTCCCCCGGTGGAGTCGTCTCACGCTGACCTGGGCTATGCCGGTGACGGAGATGGGCACTCCGTGGCGAGTGTAGACCTTATCGCTCTTCACGTTCAGAGTCAGAGTGTTCAGGGAAATCCTGGAGAGAGGCACGGTGAGACATGATTATTGATCTAATGGTATACATATTATAGTGCAGTCATTTAGAAAATATATATGTTATTAATCATTTTTAATCTAGTGATGCGGAGGAAGCTGGTCACCGTTTTAAATATGTGTCATTCTGGCTCCAACTACACGTTTTCAATCACATTCATATGATTTCTTACTTTTTTTAGATGTTATGCTGCTGCAGTGCCATTTGCCATCAGAATCAGAAATACTTCTATATAATATTGATCCCCGGGAGGGAAATAGAATGTTACAGTTCTTTATGTGTATAGTATAAACAAGTATAAACAAGAATCAAATAGGAAAACAGTATTAATGGAAGAGTATTGCACAGTAGAATTAGTGTACAATTATTGCACAATTCAATCTATAGTAGATCTGCTAACGACGTCAGTTAAAAAGCAGACAGTGGACGGAGACATTTGCCAACCTCTGTATCTGCTGGATGCACGGGACGACGAACACTCTGCCTCCAGGGATCATCAGTGGAGGAGAGCGACAGAAACCTAAGAGAGGTGAGAGAGACTGGAGTAGACTGGAGCATCATGTTTAACTTCAGAATTAGACTTTCTAACAAAAAAGAATTAAATAGCAATCAGTAATTTTTTTAATTGCTTATTACATTTTGACATTTGAGTAAATGCTATCATTAATGTTTTTTTTTTTTATTGGTGTATTTTTGTATATTTTGTCTACTAAAAAACAAACAAGACACTCTAAAAGGTGTTGTATTGTAGGTTTTTGTTGATAGCATCATCATACCTGACACAACCATAGCCTCGTTGGGACCACAGGTGTAGAACATGTTAGCTGATCCTCTTTCAAACTTAGAAAAAACAAAGAAACACACACATTTTATAATAATAATAATAATAATAATAATAATAATAATAATAATAATAATAAGGCTGCATAAAACTGCAGAAAGGTTTCTATGACTCAGGGTTGTGATGCTCCAGAGAGCAGACCTGACCAACGTGGCTAAAATCTAATTTACGCAGATACTGCGCAGTAAAAAAAAAGTCCCGCATATTAGAGGCACTTATTAAGGAAGAATAACTCTTTACAAAATAAATAAATTAATAAAATAAAGCCTGCATAGAGTTCCTCTGTACAAATTGCTAGCGGCTAGCTGTTTATCCATTAAGTGTGTCCCACATTGGTTGTTTACGATGCGCGGATGGATGTGGAGGAGGCGCAGTGCAGCGACACACTTACCGGTTGGTGTAATGATGGTGGTTTGTGGCGAACGAGGCTGAATGAGGAGAAATGAGTGGCTGTGTCGGTCAGCGTGAGAGTGAATGAAATGTTTTTGCCCCAGTCCACGGTTATTCCCGTTGGATAGCAGCTGGTGTGACCAGTAAGTGCAACACACACACACACAGCTCTTCGGCTTTTATTCAGCACACCCATCATCCAGACTGTGTGCGTCCGCCATCTAGTGGCGCGGTGGCGAACTGACATAATACACCTGATTTAGGGGAAACGAGCATCTTCAGTTAAGATGCCTCTCTGCTAGTGGCGATGCAGGAAGAAGCAGTCAGTATTTTCCACTGCTGGCTCATAATAAACTGGGTTATTAAAAATACCTCCATCCATGAAATAACTATAGTAACCGTGTGAGGAAATGTGGTCCAAATGCATACAATTTGTTTAAATGTACATTGAAGTATTGCAGATTTACCTCAACATCGATATGTGTAACAAATGTTTCCCAAACTCCAATTTAACATTCCAGACTATATATATAAAAATATACATATATATGTATGTTGTTATAATTATTATTATTGTACGTTAAACAGACATTAGATAAGTTCTACTTTATTCCTACAGAGGGAAATTGTTGCACAGCAGCTGCAATACAAAGTAGGACTAAAAGGGCTAGTATAAAAGTATAAGATTACAATAACAATGAAGTGCAAGTCCAAAATGTTTATATGTGGTCGACATATTCATTTTATCACCTCATTATAAAATTAAATATAATCTAACTATTATATTATATTATATTATATTATGTTATATTTTCTTTTCTTTTCTTTTCTTTTCTTTTCTTTTCTTTTCTTTTATATTATATTATATTATATTATATTATATTGTATTGTATTGTATTATATTATATTATATTATATTATATTATATTATATTATATATTGTATTGTATTGTATTGTATTGTACATTGTTTCATTTAGGTTGGTGGGGCTCCAACGGGGCAGTGATGACAAAACCTTGCACTCCTTCCTTCTCTTCCGGTCCTTGCCTTTGAGACATGGAAACCCCTTTATTAAGAAAATCTGTCGTTTCAGCCAATCAGCGCCGAGGCTCTAGCAATAGCAGCCAATGACCGACGTGAAGAGCGTGACGGCAGGCGTTAAGCCCCGCCTCCAGCTGAGAGCAGCGCTCCCTCTCTCCGTGCGTCCGTCAGTAGACCTGCAGCAGCGCTTCATCCCGCCGACGCCCCGCTGTCATCACTAGCCTTCCATCATGAGGGAAATCGTGCACATCCAGGCCGGCCAGTGCGGGAACCAGATTGGTGCAAAGGTGGGGAAAAATTCACTTTTACTCAGCAGTTTACTCAAGTTTTTCTTTCCAGTTATGCTTAGTTTATTACTTTAAAAGAGAACTTTCTTTTATTGTGTGTTGGGACAGTTTGATACAAAAAAATGTTTTATTTTATAGCTAAAATAAACTAATATTTTAAGTTAGACGACACGAAAACATATTTCTAGAAGACATAACGGGAGCAGAAGCCAACAAACATCAGTTGACCCAGCACTTGGGCAGTTTATGCTTTGAACGACGACTTCTCCCGTCATCCACCACAAGCAGCGAGCGGCAAACGGACAGGTCATCCTCGGCGCGGCGAGCCAAGTTGAAGGTTTGTGCACACTATATTGAATTCAATTTACGTAACGTATTAATCGATATATTGTCGTTATCATTGAAGCACACACAGATGGAATTCATCGGTTTTAGCCGTTTACCAAATGAATTAATGAAACGTCCATAATGTTCGCGGGCTTTTTGTCACGTTTATTGAGTTGCTCGCCAGTCTGGTACTAGCCGGTTTTTCTGGGTGCGCGCGAGCTAACTAACGGGCTAGTTGACCGGCAGTTGCTTTGCTATCATACATGTAAACCGCCAGCTAGCCGCTACCTAGCCGAGCTAACTAACAAGCTAGTTAGCTCGCACGCAAAACAGCAGGAGCATTAAAAACGCGGCCGCGCAGTGTGAGAGCGAGAAGCACTGGGGTGACGACTTCTAGATGGCCGCCACCGTTTATTATATTAAGCCAGGTTTTGTCTTTTAATTAAGTTATTTATCTATTAATGTTCCAGGTCGAGGGACAGCATTGTTGTAGAAAAGCTGTGGCAGCTGACAGACCGCCATGATAGTTTTAAAAGAGCCTAATTTTAACATTCCCAGCAAGCAGATGGCCTGCATAGCTAGGTAAAGGGATTATTTGAAAAGTCATGTAATTGACTGCAGTGTGTTATAGTGCTCATTCAGTCTTTCTTGTATTTGTAAGTTAATACATTGTTACTGAAAATGCATTTTAATTCCAATAGCTTCATGTAATTGGACCCATATTTTTTAGCTGTTCTCCGTTGTAAAAAATAAAGATGTGTTTTGTTTTCTTTCAGATGAGGAGAGTGTTCTTCTTTTAGAAGAGGGGTCCATCAGGCAGTTGATCCCAAAAGCAAGATATATTACATTTATTAATGTTATTTTGCAGTGCTGTCAATCGTTGAAGATTGTTTTGTACCTTAATCCTCTGATCTGCCAAAAGTAGAATAAATATTTTTTACTATATACTAACATTGTTTAAAAGTGTTTATTGTGTTAATTATAGGATGTGTTTTAGAGGGTTTGTAATGTAACTGTTTACAAGACATGGGTATTCTGTTACAGTAAAACGCAACATCACGACAATCACCATTTTTAAGGTAGAATTATCCCATTGCAGTTTATATGAGTCAGCATTAGGGTGGAATATTATATAAAGTATAATTTGCATAATATTTAACCAATTCATATGGTAGACTTTACCCAGGGTTGAAATTAATTTGACCCAGCATTTGAAATTGTAAATGTTGAACCCATCTTGTTGGGTCAAATTAACTACTGCTGGGTTGGTCCAATAGTTACCCAGCCGTTGGGTTAACTTAATTTTAACCCAACAGGATTTTTTAGGGTGTAGTCATTTAAAGTGTTCATATTTATTTTTGAATAAATCTAAAAATCGAGTCTTTGTTTAAAATTATTTTTTTTTTAATACTTGTTGAACCACTATTGACATACATTGCACTGGTTAGTGTTTTAAAGTTTTAGGTTTATGTATTATTACAAGAGGATTCCTCTATATAGTCCTCTATCCTCTACGTAGTCCTCTACATAGTCCTCTACAGCAGGGGTTCCTGGCAGGGCAACGAGCGGCGTGGCAGCAACATATGTGGTGACTCAAACTCCCTGATCAGTGAAGACGAGTGCATTTACAGAGGATTTAGTCAGACTGAGGTCGTCCTCATTTCACAATGGATTAACTCCGCTTCAGTTCACGAATTTACTCAATCTAGCTTCAACCAAAATCTGCTCAGGTCTGCAGTTAGGAATGAGACATATATAAAGCATTTATGTCACCATTATCCTGGGGAAATAATTGTGATTCATTTGGCCCTCAAAATATGCTCTAAACTTAAAATAGCATCTAAACATACTGGAATAACTTAATATACACACACAGTGTGAGGCACAGATTAGGGTCAGTCGACTGAGCTGGTGTGACAGTCTGCGCTTGAATCTTAACAAAGTTTGACGTTAATGTGTCGGCATGTAGAATCAAGGCCGACTGAATCCTCCGCTCCGACTGAGCCTCGACGACGAGGGGAACAAGAAGTCTGAGGATTTATAGACGTTTCAGAGGCCAACGTTTGTGTTGATGTGTGTGACTCACATCTGTTGTGGAGTCCATATTAACTGATGCCTGTGCGTTTGTGTGATTAGTTCTGGGAGGTGATCAGCGATGAGCACGGCATCGACCCAACAGGAACCTACCACGGCGACAGCGACCTGCAGCTGGACCGGATCAGTGTGTATTACAACGAGGCCACTGGTAAGTTCATCCGACACACAGCCGAGGTCGGATCAAACTCCCCCCGGTGGAGACACGGACTCACTGCAGCTGCAAGGAATAGAACACATGCAACCTTTACGAGCCTCATGAAAGTTCTAGACTCCTTTTTAAAAAAAAAAAGCATTTTAGAGTTCTTTGCTTGTCGTCTTAACACTTTCACCTTTCGAGACAAAAATGAGCTGCCATGTGGTTTCTGTGTGTCCAGGTGGGAAGTACGTTCCCAGGGCCATCCTCGTGGACCTGGAACCAGGTACCATGGACTCGGTCCGCTCTGGACCTTTTGGACAAATCTTCAGACCTGACAACTTCGTCTTTGGTAAGAAGTTTGAGTCTTTAATGTGGCCCTCTTTTGCAAAGGAGGTCAGAGGTCAGGCTGGGATACAAACCAGCAGTCAAGGAGCTTGTAGAGGACACTTCGACAGGATGAGTCGCTAGACCTCAGAGCTACATCACCCCGTGTGTGTTGTTGTCTTGCTCCCCAGGTCAAAGTGGAGCTGGAAACAACTGGGCCAAAGGTCACTACACGGAGGGGGCGGAGCTGGTGGATTCGGTCCTGGACGTGGTGAGAAAAGAGGCGGAGAGCTGCGAGTGTCTGCAGGGTTTCCAGCTCACGCACTCTCTGGGAGGAGGGACCGGCTCTGGCATGGGCACGCTGCTCATCAGCAAGATCCGGGAGGAGTACCCGGACCGCATCATGAACACCTTCAGTGTGGTGCCCTCCCCGAAGGTAACACATACACACCATTGTACTTAGATACAGTAAAAACCTCCGGGTTCATGACATCATCCAGAGGTGGGATCTATGTGTTGTGATGACGTTCCTCGTCTCTTTGTCCTCAGGTATCCGACACGGTGGTTGAGCCGTACAACGCCACGCTGTCGGTCCACCAGCTGGTAGAAAACACAGATGAGACCTACTGCATTGACAACGAGGCCCTTTATGACATTTGCTTCCGCACTCTCAAACTGACCACGCCCACCTACGGCGACCTCAACCACCTGGTGTCGGCCACCATGAGCGGCGTGACCACCTGTCTGCGTTTCCCCGGCCAGCTCAACGCCGACCTGAGGAAGCTGGCGGTCAACATGGTGCCCTTCCCCCGCCTCCACTTCTTCATGCCCGGCTTTGCCCCTCTGACCAGCAGGGGGAGCCAGCAGTACCGCGCCCTGACGGTGCCCGAGCTCACCCAGCAGGTGTTTGACGCCAAGAACATGATGGCGGCTTGCGACCCTCGCCACGGGCGCTACCTGACGGTGGCGGCGGTGTTCCGCGGCCGCATGTCCATGAAGGAGGTGGACGAGCAGATGCTGCACGTCCAGAACAAGAACAGCAGCTACTTCGTGGAGTGGATCCCCAACAACGTGAAGACGGCCGTCTGCGACATCCCGCCGCGGGGCCTCAAGATGGCCGTCACCTTCATCGGCAACAGCACGGCCATCCAGGAGCTGTTCAAGCGCATCTCGGAGCAGTTCACCGCCATGTTCCGCCGCAAGGCCTTCCTCCACTGGTACACCGGCGAGGGCATGGACGAGATGGAGTTCACGGAGGCCGAGAGCAACATGAACGACCTGGTGTCCGAGTACCAGCAGTACCAGGACGCCACGGCCGAGGAGGAGGGGGAGTTCGAGGAAGACGTGGAGGAGGACGCCTGAAATGAGCATGAAGCATGAGCTGAAGGAAGAAGGAAAGGAAGGCTGGTTGGAGAAGAATGGGAGTCTGAAGAGGTTTTAATGGAGGGATGGAAACTCCCTACAGTTTTAAACAAATATCTGTACTTAATAATCCTCACGTTTTCAAAACTTGTTCCTTTAGTTTTAATGAATTTGAGGTGAATTATCAATTCTTTTTTTTCCTACCTACTCAAAGGCAGAGACAAATCATTTTTGTTATCTGGTTTGAATTTTGGCATGTGTTACACGTCTGATGTTTGTCTTTTTAAAAGATCTGACACTTTTACATTTTACACTTCAATAAAGTTGCATTGAACTTAATTATTTCCCAATAAAATAGTGTCAACTGAAAAAAAAAACAAGATCATTTCTGATCTAAAGATTAAATTGCTGGAATGTTTTTTACACTTTGTTAAAGGGGAAGATTTCAACCAGCATAAAAAGACGGGGTCCAGACTGAGGAGGTGTGATCATAGATCCCATGTTGGATCCCACCGGGGCTTCTCTTCTGATTCTGAGCTTCCAAAGTAAAACACAGAAATATTACAAACAAAGGTATTTATTGGCACAAAAGTGGCTTTACACAGTATAGTACATGTTCACAATCAGGTTTATGGAACCTAATAAACGGATCGACAAACAGCAAGCAGAATCATTTCAGCATTGAATCCGCTACAAACAAGCTGGCCTCCCATTGGTCTTCTTCATCATGTGATTGACAGCTGATTCATCCAATGAAAAGTCCACCTGACACCGACGGACACACAAAAGGTTGAACGAGATGAAAAACCAACGTGTTTTTAAAGAAGCGGCCGTCAGAGACTTGAATCTCAGCGTACCTGTCACTTCCAGGCTCGCTCCTGTGACGTAACGAGAGTCGTCTGAAGACAGGAAGGCGCAGACATCAGCGACCTCTGGTGGAGGACAAGGAGAAGGACGGGAGAGGAATTATTTATAAGTTTTTACCAAACTAAGAGAGCAGACGTCCGCTGTCCCAAAACACCAGCAAGACATACTTTCAGAAACATCTCATTTCATTTTCACCATCAGTGTGCTGAGAAGCTCCAAACAGCCAAGAAGCCTTTAAGGACCCCCCATCATAAATATAAATATATAAAACATATAAATATATTTCAAAAACACATCAAAAGAGATATTATGAAGCAACCCGATCTCATGTGAACAAATAATAATAATTCATTTTATTTATGGGCGCCTTTCTAAACACTCAAGGTCCATAAACTCAAGGTCACCATACAAATCCTCATATTCCACAAAGAAAAACCTCTGAGGCGTCGCTCACCGTAAAAACAAAGTTTTCAAGAAATATTCAAACAAACTATTAATACAACTGGAAAATGTGTGTGTGTGTGTGTGTGTGTGTTGGGGTCAGCAACACTGATCCAACCACGGAGAGAAAAACTCTAATATCTGTTATCTCTCGTTGATATCATCAAACTGCCGGATGCTACGAGTGTAGATATGAAAATGTGAACGCACGTTCATGGATGTGTGTCGACATGTGAATTTACATTTGTGAAAAGACCAACAGCATTAAAAAGTATTGAAGTTCAGCTATGCTGTATTATTTATAGATGAACACACACACCAAAAAAATGACATTTTGTAAGCTAAAACAAAAAGCAAAAATCCAAATCATACTTAAGGTTATATTAAATATATACCAACCTAATTTTGAAATGTCGTATTCCAATCAATGAGCATCTACGATGACATCACTGACATCATCGATAATCCTCGAACAAGTCGCCTTTCAAATTATGCATCGTCATTTGATACATTTTTAATTCTCAAATATTGATTATTGCTCCTTTTAAAGCCTTGTTGCGTTTGGCAACGTTAATGTTTTGGGTCACATGAATTTAGGGGACATTCAACCGGTTTTGTTGGTGATCCGGTTCTTTTGTTTATATTAGATTTCAGACTGTGTCAAACTTTGTACAAAACAGAGTCTGAAGTTATGGACTGAAGTTCACCCTCCTCTTCCTGCAGTCACTCACATCTGTCAAATACACAAGCATTAAAAATCCATCCATCCATCCATTGTCTACCGCTTATCCTGTATTCAGGGTCGTGGGGGGGGGGGGGTGGGGGGGGTGCAGTCGATCCCAGCTGTCATTGGGCGAAGGCGGGGTTCACCCTGGACAGGACGCCAGTCTATCACAGGGCCGACATGTAGAGACAAACAACCATTCACTCTCACATTCACACCTACGGGTAATTTTAGAGTCACCAATTAACCTATCCCCATCCTGCATGTCTTTGGACTGTGGGAGGAAGCCGGAGAACCCGGAGAGAACCCACGCTTACACGGGGAGAACATGCAAACTCCACACAGAAGGAACCCGGACCGACCCGGGAATCGAACCCGGGAGCATTAAAAATGAACAGTGCAAAACGTAATAATATGGCAATAAGGTATTAGAAATGGAAGGTGTGAAACCACTGGGATAGACAAGGAAATGTTTGTAAGTTCTCAACGTTCATCGTACAGACGTCACACATTAGTTACCTTTTATCCAACGGTGTGTTGCTGCTTGAACTCTCTGAATCTGAAGAGACCAAAATACAAAACAGTAGTCAAGTAAAGGACAAAATCAGATAAAGAAGTGTTTTGTACGGACAGACAGATGGATATGGACCTTGATCGGTTAATCAACCATCCTGTAGATGAAGTCTCAGATGAGGTCTTCTCATCTAAAAAACAGAACAAAATAAATCAACACAAGGCCAATCCTGGGTGACTGTCATGAGTGTTTTGTACGGACAGACAGATGGATATGGACCTGATCGGTTAATCAACCATCCTGTAGATTTAGTCTCAGATGGGGTCTTCTCATCTAAAAAACAGAACAAAATAAATCAACACAAGGTCAATCCTGGGTGACTGTCATGACATTCTCTAGTCTATAGTGTTACTACTCACATATATAAACACATTCATAGTATATCTGCAGCATCATACTAGCCTACTTTACCTATTCACTATACAATGTACATCATTTGTAAGCAATAAAGTACACAAATAAGAGAATCCTCCTTCACCGCTTCATTTCAGTTAGAAAATGCCAAAAATGTCACATTCATCATTTTATCCTGTCAGATATTTGTGTTAAATTGTCATAATTAGCGTATGAACTCATTCATCCTTCCATGCAGTTGGAATGAAAATGTAAAACATAGGGAGCGACTGCTTTTCAAGTGGTTATTACTTTAAAATTGTATTATTATTTAAAGTTTGAAGTGCACCAACTCTTATCTAGTAACAACTTGAATGCTCATCAGCATGAACGCAGACTTTGTTAAGTACGTGAGAGACCAGACAACATGGTGACTACAGCAGCAGCAGCAGCAGCACCAGCAGGGGGCGCTGTTTCTCTGAGCCTTGCACCCCATGCTGCTGGTTGCTTCACATTTTGTTTTCAGCAGAAATTAAACCTTGACCAACTTTAGCACTCAGTGAAAGCCACTTTTGAAAATCAACGCAACAAAAATGTTAAAGGGATAGTTCGGAATTTTGGACATAAGACCTATTTTCCAAGTGAGCCGGTGTGTTCGAAACGTAAGGAGACGTTTTCAAGACATTTTATTCAGCTCTTCTAGTTGCCGAGTTTGCTTATGCTATGGCTAGCGCAAATCAATGGTTCTTAGCTAGCATGGCATTAAAAACAGTCTTGCCCACTCCACAGTGCACCCGAGGCAAATCCATTGTAACGGCAGACTATCGATGTACATATCTGTGTTGATAGAATATTTGAAATAAAACCAACCTTGCATTTTTAAGGATTTATGTCTCAGCAGCAGCAGCAGCAGTGTGTCATACTTCCTAGTAGGCTATGGCAGCGGCGGAGTGATATCACCTAGCACTTATAAGTTACCGGTTCTATAATAGTTTGTTTACCTGCTGTCATTGCTACAGACGCAGAGTAGCCTGCAGTGCTAGTTTCTTCAATCTCACAGAAATGGACACTTTTGGAGAATATACTGAAACTTTTGAAGACTCTGATGAGGAGATTTTTTCCACCCAAACCCAACCGTACCTGTACGAGCCTGAATATGCAGAGGAAGAATTGCGCGAGAGGGATGCTCAAAGGGCAGAACGTGAACAAGCGTCTGTGGAGACCGAGATAGCCCCCGCTGGAGCTGAGAACCGGGACCAAACAAACGGAGACACGTGGTGCCAGGAGGGAATCCCCTGCAACGCGTCCGAGGGTTTACGGGTCTATGGACGGAGCAGAGGTCCGGGTTCGCGGTGCGTAATTGTGGATTCGCGTGGCCGTGGGCTGCCCGGTGTTTGCGTGAGGTCTAAGCGCTTTTCACCCAGGTCTGAGGGTATGAGTACCGACAATTCGTCCCGGTTCGATTGCCTATTTACGGGCAGTATTTCGGGCGGCGCGTTCATGTGTCTATTTACCGGAGGGAATCCTAGCAACGCGTCCGAGGGTTTACGGTTCTTCAGACGGACCATGGTCCGGGTTCGTGGTGCGTAATTGTGGCTTTGCGTGGCCGTGGGCTGCCCGGTGTTTGAGAGAGCTCTGAGGGCTTTTCAGACAGCCTTGGGGGTATAAGTGCCGACAGTTTGGCCCGGTTCGATTGCATATTTACGGGCAGTATTTCGGGCGGCGCATCTTAGAGTTTTGAGTCCGACGGAGCAAAGTAAAATTCCGCTGCTGCTGAGAAACTAGTTCCTCAAAAAATGGATGATTCATGCGATGCGAGGTTTTGTTTCAAATATGATTCTTTCAACACACATATGTACATCGACAGTCTAGTGTTTTAATTGATTTGCCTCGGGTGCACTGTGGAGTGGGCAAGACTGTTTTTAATGCCTGTCTAGCTAAGAACCATTGACTTGCGCTAGCCATAGCATAAGCGAATAATAAAACAGGATGTACTAACAAGTATGCGGGTATTTGTCTGAAAGAAAAACTGGGATTAAACAAAATACATGAAAAATAGGAGCAAATGTGATGAAACCTGAATCTGACAATAGAAATAACAATGAATGTTGAACTTGAATATGAGTTTGTGTCTTCTAGTCGTGCCCTTATAGCGCTTGTTGTTGAAGTTTGCTGGATAAAGTCACCAACTCAAAGCCTGAACTCAAGAAGAGATGAGACAACGTCTCCGTTTGGGTCTTACAGTTCCTCTTTTTGTAAACCACGAATCCAATCCCAGCGAGGACGAGAGCAAGAAGTACGACTGCAGCGATGATGACGATGATGACGGTGGTCATGTCAGTGGGCTTCTCTGTTGAGCACAAAACAAGAGGAAATAGTCACAACCTGAACAGATGAAGCAGGTTCCAGGAGAAGAACCTCCATTTGTCAACCGGACCACAATCCTGTATTCAGTGTGTTTGTTGGTCCTTTTGAAAACTTGATCCTGACTGATCTCCTGACAGATACATACATTCATCCAGTTATTAAATCATTCTACTCATCCTCTAAAACTGACCAGTAGTTCATTCAATACGGCGCTGTAGAAGAAAATGCGTTACCTTACAATTCTTATTTTAATCTCATACTTATATAGCTTTCTCTTGTACTCATCTAATGTCCTGCTGCCCCTATTTGATTGTGGTTAACTTGTTAGTCTTGCTGAAAAGACCCTTGGATCTTTCCCCCTTCCTGAACTGTCTCCATAACATCTTTGTCTCACATACATTGATCAAGGCCCGACGAGTGGCTCCTGTTGTGACCAGTGTTGGGCAAGTTACTCTAAAAAATTAACTAGTTAAAGTACTAGTTACTTCTCCCAGAAAGTAACTAAAGTAGTTACTGAGTTACAAATTCTAAAAGTAACTATTGCGTTACTTTCAAATCATTTTTAAATACCGATGTGTCAAACAATTTGGACCCCATCTCCATCCCTCTTTGACGAAACTTAAAAAACATGTGCGTGTTCAATTATTTATGATAAATCTGAGTATTATTATGAAATGGATACTCAATACAATACAAGCAGAAATCCACAGTGCACAAATCTAAACCATTTTAGTGGAGATCTTATAATTACTATGCTTATAGAGTGGATTGGTAAAAATCACACAATATCTTTTGGAAAAGCATGTAACCAATTCTAATCCAATAGTAGTAATAATAACAACAATAATAATAATACATTTTATTGATCAGATTATTGAGAGCTTTGTAAATGATGAGGAGGATCTTGAAGTGGATACGCTGCTTTATTGGGAGCCAGTGAAGGTGTTGCAGGATGGGTGTAATGCATTTCTTTGAGTAACTTACACTTTGACTTCTAAAGAAGTCTCTTATGTCCACTTCTCTTTTTTTAGACATCCTGGCTGCGTCTAATTACCAAACACACATACACACGCACGCGCGCACCGATTCAAACGTTAATGCAAAAGAAACCTCTGATATTACAATCCTTCTAGCTGACGTGAACCAGGCAGAACAAACTCCCAACGCATAGTAGCGGACTCCTGTAGGACTCCTGACCGCAGACTAGCAGACCGTCGGTGTGCAAGATGGAGTGACAGCAGGGACGGCCAATCACACAAGAAACGGCAGAGCCAATTGAAGAGCTTGTGGGCGGTCTAAACTAAGGGAAACCGGCTTCAGCTTGAGCGGCCGTTTTCTGCTTGGTCCTAGTGCTTGACGCGTCTCTGTTTACTATAGCGTAACATTGTTTTTGTTCTGCCTTCAACGAGGTAACGCGACACATTTTTGACAGTAACGATAACGGCGTTATAATAATGAGATAAGTAATCAATTAGATTACTCGTGACTGAAAAAAGTAACGGCGTTACTGGCTGTGACATTGTCTAGCTGTCCCGAGAACAGTCACACCTTGTAGACATCCACAGATTTCTCTTCCTCTGCAGAGAGACATGTGTTGATTCAATGCAAATCACTCATGACGCCTTCCCTTTTGTTCTCCAGAGAGTTCTGTATAAATCCACCTCGGCCAGGCCATTCGGTAGACTGGATCTTCATGGATACAAGGTGAATTTCTTTTCTCCACTGTCAGTGATTAAACCTCATTTGAACCAGCCACAGAATTGGACCTGAAGAGTTTTTCTTCCACAGCGCCTACGACCTCTGAACTGTGGTTTGATTATTATGTTTCTAATAATGTTTCTCATCACTTCTGGTCTCAGTCTCACCTTTGTTGCTCCTGATGACATCCAGTCTGTTGACGATGTCCTTCTTCACACCAGAGAGCTGAAACACACACTCGTACCTGCTCTGGTCTTCAGCTGCCACTGAGAGTTTCAGGTTGGCACTCATCTGGAAGGTTCCATCGTGGTTGGGGAGGATCTCTCCAAGGTCCACGTCCTCATGGAGATCCTCTCCATCTCTCCTCCAGAACAGTTCGGCTCTTTGAGGGTAGAAACCTGTAGCGTGGCAGCTGATTGGAGAGGAGGGAGTCTTCTGGAGGAAGGACACTGAGGGAAGCTCTGAGGAGAGAGAGAGAGAGTTTTGATTATTGCTACCATTGTATTTATATAGTACTGGGGCTTAACAAATATCTCCTGTAGTAACACACTGTTCTATGTCATTCTGTCTTCTGAGTATTATATAGCGAGACAAAAATAATCCTGTTCTGCTTCCTCTGCAACGTAACACAAACATTCAAAGTTATCAAAGTAAGATTATCAGAGGCCATAGTTATATTTTCCATAATGATGAAAATGTTACTAAACAAGTCTCTTTTTCAAACAACTATTTCAGACGATGTGAGCAACTCACCTTTCCTTTACATCAACAAACAAACAAATAAACATATCTATAAAATTATTGTGTCCAATTAACCACATCAGGTCATGTGATTCTACCTTTTCTCAGCAGAGAGCTCCTCCCGTACTTTAAATACTTCTTCAGCCAATCAGGACAAATCTGGGTGAAGTAGTGTTTTGTCTGTTCTCTCTGAGCTTTACTATGATCCAGCCTGTGTTTGGAGGGGAGAGCCTGTTGTTTTGGAGCGATCCATGTCTCTGTCTTCAGGTCAAACACTATGAAGTCTTCTCCATCATAACCATATTGATTATAACCAGTAACCTCATTAGTCTCATCATCCCATTCACAGCCGTACATCCACTGGAAAATGTGGGCACCTGAGAGAGAGAGAGAGAGAGAGAGAGAGAGAGAGAGATCGTTTCCATGGAGACACACTGATCCACAGAGAGCAACAGAGGAGCTACACCTGCTGCTGTGATTGGCTCCATGAAAGTCACTTACAGCCAATTAACAGTTAATTGATGTGTAATAATTATTATGCTTGCTATGTTTTATAAATAAAATATTGTTTATATTGTTTGCTTTCATGATTTGTACATTTTCTTTCTTTGTCGATGTAGTCTTAATTTAATTAATTAATGTGATTTAATTGACATGCCCGAAATAAACAAATAAATAAATAAATAACAGTTAATACAGGGTGAGACACATTATTATTTAGTGCAGTATAGAAACATTGAGGTGTATCACTCTTGAAAGTGAAATATAAACAAACCTCCAGTTTGGTTGAAGCGCTGCTTTAAAACTTCAACGTTGTATTTGTTGCCCTGCTGGTTACCCACATTGATCTCAGTGCTCGTCTGCCAGTACTGAGGATCATCTTCTGTGATTCTGTTCATCCAGTCCTGTTTGGGTTCTGCTTTCTTGGTGTTGCTGTCATAGTGAATTATCTCAACGTCATCAACCAACCCAACAGACACATACTCTGGGAAGTTTGGGACTCCAGAGGACGACGTGTGGAAATACTTCAGAGAGTGAATCTCTGCAACAGACAATAAAAAAAAATTTGAAATTGAAAATAATAATGAATTCCCCATGGACAAAGAGTAATCGCAGATATATCGGTATCAGCGCAAACGCTGACATATGTGCACATATAAAACATGTATGTTTAAAGAATCTAACTTTGAAATGGTGTCATTACATAGTTTTACCAGCAGAGGAAGTAAAATACTAACGAAAATAAAAAGGAACAAGAAATGAGAAAAAAAGTTGTAAAAATGTAGTAACTAAATTAATGTCTCATTTAGGTGTACTAAAGAAACACAAGGCCTATAAAATGACGGAAGGTTAGTTTCACTTTAACGCGACGTTAGTCCACGCAGTTCTTCAGTTAGTTGTTTAGTCGCCTGATTCTTACCTGCTGCTGCGCTGTGGCAGATCAACAGCAACACCATGACCGCCCTCATTTTCTTCTTAGGACGAGATTTGGAGAAGAGAACACTTTGGAGAACATTTACTTGAATGTAGCCTCGTTGTTTCCCTTGTTGTCTCTCTGACACACAGCCTCGACCGTCTCCTCCGTGACATAGAGCTACTTGAATCCGACCAATAGAAAATTCTACATTGGCTGTGCGTCACGAGTAACTAGGTGGAAGTAAAGAGAAGAGGTTGTTAGCAGTGATGCCACTAACGCGCTACTTAGTAACGCGTTACTGTAGTCGGACTACTTTTTTCAGTAACGAGTAGTCTAACGCGCTACTATTGCCAAACCAGTATTCACTGTGTATTACAACGAGGCCACCGGTAAGTTCATCCGACACACAGCCGAGGTCGGATCAAACTCCCCCCGGTGGAGACACGGACTCACTGCAGCTGCAAGGAACAGAACACATGCAACCTTTACGAGCCTCATAAAAGTTCTACAGTGTTAGCGTAGCCTAGCACCCATCAATCCAGACTCCATTAAAAAAAAAAAAGCATTTTAGAGTTCTTTGCTTGTCGTCTTAACACTTCCACCTTTGGAGACAAAAATGAGCTGCCATGTTGTTTCTGTGTGTCCAGGTGGGAAGTACGTTCCCAGGGCCATCCTCGTGGACCTGGAACCAGGCACCATGGACTCGGTCCGCTCTGGACCTTTTGGACAAATCTTCAGACCTGACAACTTCGTCTTTGGTAAGAAGTTTGAGTCTTTAATGTGGCCCTCTTTTGCAAAGGAGGTCAGAGGTCAGGCTGGGATACAAACCAGCAGTCAAGGAGCTTGTAGAGGACACTTCGACAGGATGAGTCGCTAGACCTCAGAGCTACATCACCCCGTGTGTGTTGTTGTCTTGCTCCCCAGGTCAAAGTGGAGCTGGAAACAACTGGGCCAAAGGTCACTACACGGAGGGGGCGGAGCTGGTGGATTCGGTCCTGGACGTGGTGAGAAAAGAGGCGGAGAGCTGCGAGTGTCTGCAGGCTTTCCAGCTCACGCACTCTCTAGGAGGAGGGACCGGCTCCGGCATGGGCACGCTGCTCATCAGCAAGATCCGGGAGGAGTACCCGGACCGCATCATGAACACCTTCAGTGTGGTGCCCTCCCCGAAGGTAACACATACACACCATTGTACTTAGATACAGTAAAAACCTCCGGGTTCATGACATCATCCAGAGGTGGGATCTATATGTTGTGATGACGTTCCTCGTCTCTTTGTCCTCAGGTATCCGACACGGTGGTTGAGCCGTACAACGCCACGCTGTCGGTCCACCAGCTGGTAGAAAACACAGATGAGACCTACTGCATTGACAACGAGGCCCTTTATGACATTTGCTTCCGCACTCTCAAACTGACCACGCCCACCTACGGCGACCTCAACCACCTGGTGTCGGCCACCATGAGCGGCGTGACCACCTGTCTGCGTTTCCCCGGCCAGCTCAACGCCGACCTGAGGAAGCTGGCGGTCAACATGGTGCCCTTCCCCCGCCTCCACTTCTTCATGCCCGGCTTTGCCCCTCTGACCAGCAGGGGGAGCCAGCAGTACCGCGCCCTGACGGTGCCCGAGCTCACCCAGCAGGTGTTTGACGCCAAGAACATGATGGCGGCTTGCGACCCTCGCCACGGGCGCTACCTGACGGTGGCGGCGGTGTTCCGCGGCCGCATGTCCATGAAGGAGGTGGACGAGCAGATGCTGAACGTCCAGAACAAGAACAGCAGCTACTTCGTGGAGTGGATCCCCAACAACGTGAAGACGGCCGTCTGCGACATCCCGCCGCGAGGCCTCAAGATGGCCGTCACCTTCATCGGCAACAGCACGGCCATCCAGGAGCTGTTCAAGCGCATCTCGGAGCAGTTCACCGCCATGTTCCGCCGCAAGGCCTTCCTCCACTGGTACACCGGCGAGGGCATGGACGAGATGGAGTTCACGGAGGCCGAGAGCAACATGAACGACCTGGTGTCTGAGTACCAGCAGTACCAGGACGCCACAGCTGAGGAGGAGGGGGAGTTTGAGGAAGACGTGGAGGAGGACGCCTGAAATGAGCATGAAGCATGAGCTGAAGGAAGAAGGAAAGGAAGGCTGGTTGGAGAAGAATGGGAGTCTGAAGAGGTTTTAATGGAGGGATGGAAACTCCCTACAGTTTTAAACAAATATCTGTACTTAATAATCCTCACGTTTTCAAAACTTGTTCCTTTAGTTTTAATGAATTTGAGGTGAATTATCAATTCTTTTTTTTTCTACCTACTCAAAGGCAGAGACAAATCATTTTTGTTATCTGGTTTGAATTTTGGCATGTGTTACACGTCTGATGTTTGTCTTTTTAAAAGATCTGACACTTTTACATTTTACACTTCAATAAAGTTGCATTGAACTTAATTATTTCCCAATAAAATAGTGTCAACTGAAAAAAAAAACCAAGATCATTTCTGATCTAAAGATTAAATTGCTGGAATGTTTTTTACACTTTGTTAAAGGGGAAGATTTCAACCAGCATAAAAAGACGGGGTCCAGACTGAGGAGGTGTGATCATAGATCCCATGTTGGATCCCACCGGGGCTTCTCTTCTGATTCTGAGCTTCCAAAGTAAAACACAGAAATATTACAAACATAAAGGTATTTATTGGCATAAAAGTGGCTTTACACAGTATAGTACATGTTCACAATCAGGTTTATGGAACCTCATAAACGGATCGACAAACAGCAAGCAGAATCATTTCAGCATTGAATCCGCTACAAACAAGCTGGCCTCCCATTGGTCTTCTTCATCATGTGACTGACAGCTGATTCATCCAATGAAAAGTCCACCTGACACGGACGGACACACAAAAGGTTGAACGAGATGAAAAACCAACGTGTTTTTAAAGAAGCGGCCGACAGAGACTTGAATCTCAGCGTACCTGTCACTTCCAGGCTCGCTCCTGTGACGTAACGAGAGTCGTCGGAAGCCAGGAAGGCGCAGACATCAGCGACCTCTGGTGGAGGACAAGGAGAAGGACGGGAGAGGAATGATTTATACCTTTATGAAGAACATCTTCCACAGAAACAAACATGTTTTTAGCTGCAGCAGCAGAGTTTGGAGCTTAGAAAAGTACACATCCTCTCCATTATGCATAATAATAATAATAATAATAAAAAAGGTTGTGATGAGTTAAATAGAGTTTTCACTGACCTGCAGGCTCGCCCATTCTTCCCAGGGGCACCAAGGACTTCATCTGAAAGCCAACCGACAGGAAAATCCCCTCAACAAACCCTAATTACACTGAAGGGAATATCTTGTTTTTGAAAGGTTTGCATGCTATTCAGTGAGTCATGACCCGTGTGTGTGCCGTACCTTGCTGAGAACCTTCTCTGGAACTTTATCCGTCATCGGCGTCGATATGAAACCTGGCAGCACACAATTACAGCGAATCCCAAACCTGCAGGCAAAGAGAAGGAAAAGCAACCGACTGGGTTTCTCCTCTGGTTCTGAAGCCTAAACTCCTTGACATGTGGTTGTCTGTGTCCGTTGTACCTGCTGAGCTCTTTGGCGGCGGTCCTGGTTAGACCCTCCACTCCAGCCTTAGAGGCGGCGTAGTTCGCCTGTCCGATGTTTCCCACCTGCAAACGTTCAGACACGAGGAAAACAAAATGAGACTTCACTGTCATTATTCTTGGGTCTTAGTTGATCAGAGAGGTAAAAAAGCACATTTATTTGCTTTTAAACCCATTATTTTCCCATGTTGCCTGTGTGGATCTCCCCGTATTCACGATCCACTATCAAACTTATCGTTTTGGTCCTTTCTAGATACAAACTTCACAGTTTCAGCTGAATATCGAGACTGTAAAATAGAGACGAGCTCACCTTTCCCACGATGCTGCCCACAGTGACGATGGATCCTTTGGGTGCTCCACAGGCCACCAGAGCCTGAGCCACAGCCTGAATGACCAAGAATGAACCCTGGGAGAGGGAAAGATGACCGAATGAACTACGTCACTCTCTTCTGCTGTTCGTCTAAGAGACAGACAGGCAGGCAGAGAGACAGGTCTGTCTGCTGATGAACAAACTGTCGTGCTACCTTCAGGTTGACCTGGAGGACTCTGTCAAAGTGAGCCTCCGCCATGTTGAGCAGGAAGTCGTCCTGGGTGATGCCCGCTGCGTTCACGCACACCGAGGGAGGCTGAAAGTAGCGCGTCTGCAGAGGAAGAGGAGGAACCGAGATGGACAAACAGGCCCTGCAGCGTTGTAGCACAAAGTCAAGAGGGGGGAAAAAGCACACACACACCTGCACACTGGTGAGCATCTTCTTCACGCTCTCCGACGACGACACATCCACCACAACCGCCGTGTGACCCTGTCCTCGGAGGTCACTAGGCAGGCTCCCGAGGGTCTCATTGGCCGACTCCTCGCTGATGTCAGCGACCACCACGGAGGCGCCCTCGAAGGCCAGACGCTGACACACCGCACGTCCAATCCCGCTGCCGCCACCTGGGTGGGAAGAGCAGCATGAAGTCAGCATGTGTGAAGCTTTGTTTCATGACCTGAGGAAGGAGTCTGGATACGTTTGAACGGCCAGAGGTCACTTAATTGACCTTCCACTTGAACCTCTTTGCTTCATCTCTTCATCTGGACTTGTGTCTGCAAACTGAACCTCCAGAGACCCCAAACTTAAGTGAATGGAACTTCTATCCCAGACAGCTTCACTTCTACTGTCTGAAGTTTACCAGGACAAATTGAAATGATAACAGTCAATGAATCAATTAGAAGATACATCTATTGGTCTAACTATTTCGTCATGTATGACGTAGAGACCGTCTGGTTGCTGCTTCTCCACATTAAGGCGCAGCTGCTTCGTTGAATTATGAAGTGAAACGTCTTTGTTTTGCTGGTCGGACAAAACAAAGACTTGGTGATTCACACACAAAACGATTCAAGCAGAGAATCGATAATAATGAACGGTGAAACGTAAACCTACCGGTGACAACTGCCAACCTTGATATAAGCCTTGTGGCAGCCGCCATGATGGTTCCGCCTCCTTCCGGTTGTTAACGTTTGCCCCACATTCGTGTTTGACGCCGACAACGAACGCAAACTAGGATAATATTAATAACAGCTTCCGGGTGCAGCTGTATCTGTATTTATCGATGTAGAGGCACTGCAACATGATTAAAAAATAATTAAATTAACTAGACGCGAACACGGCGCGTCATCTCACGTCTGCGTTTAAGCTTTATTTTGAAGGTGGTCACCGGAAGTGTCACTATGTTATCGTGTCTAACTTTACACGAATGGTGGAGTTGCTTGTTCTGGCCACTAGAGGGCGTTACGGCAATGGATATACTTTGGTAAAAAGTAAACAAAGGTGAAACTGTTGTTCGACACGTTGTTTTTACATCAAATCAATATTTTTCTTTTCATCGTCATGTCAGCTAGAAAGATAGTTAGCTACTTTAGCCAATCAATGATGCCAGTATATTATCCTGTACCAATTTTCACTGTTTATATAACATCAGCAAATAAAATTTCTTAAGATTTTCATGATTATGTTGTTGAAATATGTCTTGCATGAAGGCTACAAAAAACTTTCGGCTCTCCCAGTCTCATTGCATAACAAGAGAAAATCAAAATTAATACTGTTCATTTGAAATACATTATTTATTGCCAAGAAGCCACAGATGCAAGCTAGTGATATGGAGTAACGATGTAGCAGCCCTCTTTTATCCAGATTTCAACATCTCCATGCAGCTAACATGATGCCAGAGATGGTTATGCATGAACCCGCCATGATGGGATGACTTTATGAATAATTTCTTGTTTTGGTTGTTGGTTCAAGGCCGATACCAGATTCACTAAATAAAGTCAGCATGGATGCATCCGTAGCTCCAACTACAAATGTAGGATAAAACAGTGGTGTGATCTGTGACATCAACCAGCTGAAATTTACATTTAAACTGAAATTTACATTTACTTTAAAATTACATTCAGTTAATACAATTCATCCACAGCTTTTGCAGAATAAACAGATCTTTTAAATGCTTATAAATGTTTAATTTATTTACAAGAACCAAGCCAAACACAGAAAAGCAACAGAGGCTTCTTTTATTTTATAAAAAAGTATCATTTATTTATAAAAAAAAAATGAAAATAAAAAATAAAATCACAGTGAACTATGGATCACTCCGCTGCATAAATGAGGCCAGTTCGATTGTATCGATGATAACTACATTCCAGGGTCTACATTCTAGCAAGTCTGAAAAGACCGTTTACCCTAAAGTACTATTTCACCTGTGTGGGAAAATTTAAATTAAAATGGGATTCACAAGAAAATGACAAAACAGGGAATTGTTGTCATGAAAAAAAAAAAAATGTAACGTCCCCTCAGACTTCTGTCAACATGCTAATGTAATGTAATAATACATGAGGACCAGTAAGACAGGTCGCTAGAATAAACCAATCACCAATCAAATGCTTCATCGCATGTGCAACACTATTTAAAGTCATACTCTCAAAGATTTTTAATTTAAATAAATGTGTTCTGTCACTATCTATTGCCCGAATGAGGTAACCGAATGGCGACTGAGCGCCACTAGAGTATTATGAACTGGGTGTCCAGGGAAAATCACAAGAGGTGACCGTTTGGAGTCATTTTATCAACCTGCGCCGACACGTGATCATCGGTGTCAGAATAAAAAGCTCCTCTCGTCATTAGACGTAAGTGTTTCGGGTCCTTAACGGGGCCAGGTTTGTTTGAAATTAAATTAAAACATTCAGGGGTGACGTCCAGGTGGATAAATGTAGTCATCGTGGCAGAGACACAGCTTCCCAGTGTCATGGCGAAATGCATTGAAGGAGATCCGGACTTCCACTGTTTTGTTTTGCGTCACGAGGAAACGAGTTTGTGCTAAAGCTACTTCAAGGACATGAATGTGGGAGAGACTTACATAAACCAGAACCCATTATAATGAAGAGCAACAGTGTAGCATGGGATTTGTTGACAATAAGAAAATATAGAATATTACTGAACCTCTTCACCATACAGACCAACAGCTGTATGGGAACTATTCAGCCACCCTGCAGCAGACGTAGGCCTGAATAAAAATAGCAACTTACTTCATTACAAACCTAAAAAATAGAAATATGTTTGGAGGGGAAACATAAAAAAATGTTTTTTTTAAATGTTCTATTATCAAACCACACGGCTCACTGATTCAATGCACATCATAAATAGCAAGTAAAACAACGTCATCTCAAAGCTCCTTTTATACAGACCACACCTCTCCCCTTTATGAAAAAAAAAACAATGCATTTGAAATATAAAAATGTAAACAAACTGGCAGTGAGCTAACGAAGACCTCGCCAGTCAAGTGTCTGTGAAAACGGTTCATGTTTTCAGGCACTGTTATTTTTTCATCTAAGCCACACTTAGAAAAGCTCTCCATGTTCAGCAAAAAACAACGACCTCATTTCTTTTCACTGCTACGTCCAGCCGACGCATGGCGAGTGTTGCACTGAAAGACGGGAAACAGCGACAGAAGTGTGGCTGCTTGGATCGCCGGTCCATCCGGATGAGGTCGTCTTCACTGCGGCGCTAAAAGTAGAGAAGACATCCGCCGGCGTTTCTCCGCTAGAGAAAAGGACACCAGTATTCTCTGGTGCACACGGTAGAAAAAGTGGCATATGATACTAAATCCATAGTGTTCCCTGTCTTCCACAGCAGTAGCAGCTGTTTTGTAAAAAAAAAAAAAAACGACAAAAAAACCTAGAAATTTCAAAATTTTATAGAGAAAAAAATGCTTTCTTTCCCCCTCTTCTTACAAGCTAGCCAACAAGGATGGTCCTTAAAAATGCATTGTTGTCCCGTAATACAGATGCAGAGTGGAAGAATCTTACAGTAGTGTGAGAGGTCAAAGGTCATTCTGAGTCCGACAAGATGATGACCTCATCCGGGTCACACTGGGTGGCCACGTTGACCTGGAAAAGCAAACGCACAGTTAGAGTGTGATCTGAATGTATCATCATATATATAGAATATATACATTGTTCTGATATTCATGGAAATTGTATTTATAAAAGAGAGCTTTATTTCAGTTCATTCTTTGTAGTGGGCTGGAGTGCATTGGCTCAGTTATTCTATTTTTACTTGGTTATAAACAGCGTTGGACAACATCTTCTTCCTCACACAGCCTTCATCAGTTTAAACTGACTTTAAAAGGTCTTTTTACAACAACAAAAAGGTTTTTATTGTTGCATAAAAAGGCCGATCAACTCATGTCTACGTGACCCCACCTTGTTTTTCTTGGGAGGTGGCGTCGACTGCGAGCTGCTGACCATGTGACGGGTTGGAGTGTCGGCTCGGGTTGACTCTGCCTGCTGCGGAGAACTGCAGCTGAAAACGCCCATATCCAGAGGGATATCGACCTCACTGAGGAGGAACCAGGACGGATGTCGGAGAGTATAAAAGGAGGAGAAGAAAAAACAAATAATGGTTAAACAGCTTTGCTAATAAATGAATCCACAGCGTTGTTATTAATCAACATGTAAACCTGGAGATAATGTGAGAGAGCATTTTCTGACAGAGAGTTAAATCAGTGAAAATATTCTTAATATAGTCCTTTCACGGTGTCTAAAACATTGCTTTGCGTCCGTGCTGGTGCTCCAAACTCCATCTACTGCAGCCTCCGTAAAAACATCCCTTTAAGCTTCTATTTCCCTCATTTTTGTTTTGATAAACCTATGAAACTGAAAACATCTCAAACCCGATCCAACAATACGTGCATGTCAAGTGTAATCGATTTATACCCACCCCTAAGAAATGATCATATTAATTATTATGTCAAATGTTTTCTCCAGCCTTACAGTACCTGTCATGGATGAGTATGTGCTTTGTATTTCTTGAGTTCCCCGTTGTATCGTCCTCCCTCTTCCTCTTCCGGCTCCTGGTGAGTCTGACGCTGCCATTGGTCGTCTGCGTGTCACAGTTTTCCACGATGACTGCTGGCGACAGTGGTAAAGACACGCCGTTGGCTGCCGCCGGGGACGTGTCTGTTGCCGGGGACGTGTCTGCCGCCGGGGACGTGTCTGTTGCCGGGGACGCGTCTGCCGCCGGGGACGTGTCTGTTGCCGGGGACGCGTCTGCCGCCGGGGACGTGTCTGCGGGGTCCTCCGTGACCATGCTGGTGCTCACCAGCACGACTGAATAGTCATACGAGGAATCCACGGGCTCCTCCAATCCTGCGTGGGTACCGTTAGACAGCGGCGTCTGGTTATCAGTCTGCATCGACTCTGATTGGCTGGGGCTCTGTCTAGGGGAGGGGAGGTCGGACAGCGGAGAGATTTGAGACTTGCTCTCATCAGAAAGTCCACTTGCTGGCTCCTCATCCTCGTCTTTCACGCTTCCTTCTTCCCCTGCAGAAACGCTTCCTGCCAACGGAGCCATCTGGTCGTCCTTGTTGTTACCATCACACGCTTGTTCTGCCTCGTTACTGTCGTCCTCCTCGTTCTCATCGTCGTCTATAGAAGATGGGAAATTAATGCAATTAAATCTACTCTGTAAGTCTCCGTCTCCCTGCCACCCGGACTGATCAAGTGAGGGAAACCATGTAACTATAAACATGCAAAGAGAAGCCCAGGAGATATTCAGCATTAATTAAGGAGCTCTTAATGAGGCAGTCGTAATAACCAAATACAATCTGAGAGGAACCTGGATCACAACTTTCAAATTCAAAACCCATATTTAATCAATATCTCTCACCTGGTCCATCATGCTGAGTGCTGGCCTGGATCTCTTCCTCAATGTCTGTGTCTGAGGATTCATCGTCTTCATCGTCATCATCCTCCACCTCTTCTTCTTCCTTCTCCTCCTCTGCCACTCCGTTCACCTCTTTATTTCTTTCTCCATTTTCTGATTTGTGGGCCTGAAAACAGATGTGAGAGGGTCAGACAGGAGGAGGAGAGAGGAAGAGAGCGTGAAGAAAACAAAAAAAGAAACATTAATGATGTTATTTTTAGTCATAATTTATTATCCTGATGATGATATATAATGAAACTTAATATTTCTGGGAAGAAATGCAGTTGAAAGATTCTACCACTACGGCACAGTCATGTGTTGATAGAAACCAGAAGCATCTCATACCTCTTTCTCCTTGCTGTCCTTCTCCAGACGTTTGGCCCTCTCCTGCTCCTCCGTGTCCTCTTGTCTGTTGGCGTACTTGGTGATGACCTCCTCCAGACTGGACAGAGCCACTTCTCTGTTCGCCCGAAGCTTCCGCAGCAGTGAGGGGTCTGTCAGAGCCGGGTCTGTGGCTTTAGAGGGTGGTGGAGAAAAGCATGGAAAGGTGTTGGAAAGTACTTTTATACACGGCGCTGCCATTCTGTAAAATCAAAGCAACAATCTAAAAGTCCAGACTGTCAGTGCAACCAGCCTGACACCTTACTAGGCTTGTAGGCGTCGGTGAGGCGCGAGCCGAAGTTGTACACCAGGTCCAGGTGGCGTCTCTCCTGCAAGCTGCTCCCCGTCTCTCTGAAAGCCTCCTGGGCGATCTGGTTCAGCTGTTTCCGGCTCAGTTGGAGCTTGTGGCGCTCGTTGGCGCGCAGCACCTGCTGGAGGATGTCTTGGTAATCAGGAGGGTTACGCTGTGCGTCGGGACTGTTGATGAAACGCTCGATCTGACAAGAGGAGGGAACACAGTGTACGGGATCAGGAGCGTATCAAATGCAGCCACAGAAACATACAGAAATACCAAAAAATGTTCTCACGTAACTTTGCTTTTATATTAAATGCATAAATAAGCTAACACTACATCTTCTACCACTGATTGTCCCTGATGAAGATTTTATTTTGGCCCTCAACCCAAGTCCTTTAACATTTAACACACAGTCTTATCTGATACTAACTCAAATGTTGATTAGATATGTATCCGACACCTATAAAACAACCAGCTCACCTTCCTGTTGATTTCAGGATAACGAGTGCTATTGTAGCGGATCCTCTGCTCAATGACTCGGCCCGTCAGAGTGCCGCAGTCCTTTAGTTCACACAGCTTTTCATAAATCTTCATCATCTGGAAGAGGAAAGAGAAGAAGAGGTGGGACTAGATTCAAACAACCTGGATTCAGCTTTCAGGAGTGTTTCTAACCGGCATCAAACTCCAGGCTGACCTTGCGTTTCAGCTTGTGTTCCTGGATGTATAAAGAGTCCTCGGCTCCGAGGTCGTCTAAATTCAGCTCGGCCTGCTGCAGACGGGAAATCTCGTCGTTGTACACCTTCAGTAGGTTCTCCAGGTACGCTATCTGAGAGAAATCGAGAAAAGACACGAAGGTGTGGTCAGGTGTGTTTGCCTAAACATACATCTAAGGCCCGTACTACAAGGTGAGTTCAACATACCCGGGGTATATTTGGGTTACCTGGCTTAACTAACCCTTCATAGTACGGGACTGAATTTTTAGAGTCAACAGCTTAATTATTTAGGCCGTTCTCCGACCAAAACACTACTAATCACACACCTACTGGTGTCTGACACTAACCTGTTTCCTGGATGCCCTCTTTGCCTTTTTCTCTGCTTCCTGTTCTTCCTTATTATCGCCCTCATTCTGCCCTGAGGTGGAAGGTTGCCCGTCCTCCGCTGCTGGTTGCTCTTCCTCATCCATTAGATTTTTACTCTCTTTGAGGGACTCAGAGGTAAACTGGACAGAAGTTGATGTTGAGGTAGAAGGCCGGGGTTCAACCTTGCTGAGGATCTGCCTCCTCTTGGCCGCGTGCTGCCTGAGTGCAGTGCACAGTTCATTAATGTAGACAAAGGCTTTGGATCGGTTGGCCTGAGCGCGAGTCAAACATCGTCCCAAGGTGTTCCTGAACTCCACGGATGACAGAAAGACAGGAGAGGCCTTGGCGTGCTTGGTTTGGAGGAAGGTCAAGACTTCCGGGCAGTCCTTGGTGAGAGCTGAACAGTGCTCCACAAACTGGGAGGAGGGAGAGAAGAAAACATGAAGGATGAGACGGCAATGTGACAGAGGAGGGACGCAAGGAGGATACAAATAAGAGTTCTGAAGGTTGCTTTTAATTGCAGCATTTCAATTCTACAAAATATCAGGGTGAGAAATCAACGAGGCTAATTAAAAAAACATTGTTTTCACATATTTCTAAATTATCTGTGGGACAGATTAAAAACACATGGTTAGAATTGACGTGCTACTTCGGATCAAACACACAGTGTGTCCAATAAACGCTCACCTCGGTGAACAACCGCTGATTCTCTGCCTGCAGAACATGGGTGTCCTTCTTTGCCGAGGCAAAAGGCGACTGGGTAATGTGGGTCGGCGCAGGCTGCTGAGCTCTGAGTCGCGAGACCTTTTTGGTTTGTTGCTGAGGGGACGAGGTGGCGGCGGCGGCAGAGCAGGAGGGCTGAGGACTCTCCTCTTCATCGTCAAGGATGATGATCTTATCCGCCATCGAGGCTGGAGCCACCGCCATCCGAAATGTGATTTCTGCTTTCAGAGGATACTAACGGGGAGAATTTTGATCAGGGCAACAGAAGATACAAGATGAGGAAACGGAAAAGTGTTCTGGGGGAACATGAGGGTTGTGGCGGGGCTAATAACACTAGTAATGACTATGAGTATATTTTCTATTAATAAGCTAAATAAGCCACTAATTAAAGCTTTCAAATTAATGTAAACAACGAAAATGTGGATTGTAAGGTAGCACACGAAAGAAGCCCTCAATACATTCAGATATGTTCTATTACATATTTAATTTCCCAGCATGCATAGAAGATGTGACGCAAATGTACGGAGCCCCTAAAGGGACATTTTATTATGTTTTGGCTTGTGTGAGGTAAAAAAAAATGGAGACGTTTCGTCTCCAACATCAAAACCTTTTAATAATAATAATCTGAAGTCCCTTCCGGGTCCGGAACACCTCACCAATATGCAGTAGCTACTGTGATATTCTCCCTCCCTTAGTATACATGTTTTTACTCCACATATACATCATATACACACTATAAATACTCCCCATTAATACACGGGCAAACAAAAGAAGCCGTTTAACGTGAGCTGAGGAATTAAACGAACCGCCAAGACAAACAAAACAAGTGAAGCTGAACCGCGACGTGTCGGAATGACAGTAACGTCAACTAACGTCACACACACACACCGGAACATTAAGAAATAAAGGGTTCGACACACTCACGCATACAGACCTGTGTGTTTTAGGAGCCGTTTGACGTGACGACAATAGAGGACAACGTCTCCCCACGACGCACCATTAAAAATCCTGTGTGCCAGTTAGCGAACGTTGGTTAGCATCCGCTAGCTAGTTAGCATAGTGACAAGTAAGTGAGTGAAGTAAGAAAGTAAACGAGCCAGAAGAAATGGAAAATAAATAGTTGTTGTTTTTTCATGACATAACTTACTGGACAAACAAATCCGCGATACTATTTAAAACCATGTATTTAATCCCAGAGACTTCCTGTTTACAAAATCAAGCTCGCTGTCTTTAGCTATGCTATCCACTCGAGAGCGAACGGCTTGCCGAAAGTGTACCCGCTAAAGTGACGTCAGCATCGATGCTTCTGATTGGTCCTACAGCCAGTAATGTCGTTCGCCATTGGCTGACCTGCTCCCGTTGAGTACCATTGAGTCATTTTGTGTGTGTTTTTTTTAAGCATCGTTTTGTCAACATTCAGGAAGAGCCTTAAAACCTAAAAATAACATTACATAAACTACTGTATCAAACGCCCATTAACCCAAATGCTTTACCTAATCACACATCATCAATCAACAACATATATACTGAACATAAAATGTCATAAATGTCTAATAAATCATTTCTTTCTCCCAAGATTGACAGGTTTTCATAGTTTACATATATTTAAGAATTATTCATAATTAATCAATCTTGAATATCTGATGAGTGGCTGGGATTAAACAGTTTCGTTTTATGTATTGTTTCATTACTTTCTATTATGTCTGCCTTCAGATTCTAATAATTTGTAGATATTAAACACCACTCCACAATAAAAGCGGTCACCATTTAGTTTTACTCTGAAAGGGACAACGGAAGTTACACTCGCATTAATGCTAGCTTTAGACTCCACACTGACCTCTCTCATTGAAATACGGAGGAGCATCTATTTACTTCCATCGCTACTATCAACATTAACATTATTATTTTAAAAAACATTTTGAGGAATTTAACCAGCAACGTTTTATAGCACGTAATGGGTTTCATCGCAATGTATCTCGACTTCTAAACTTTTACATAATTTGTAAAATTAAAATAATAATAATAATGATTTCTTTATTTATCCTTCTTTCAAGTAGGATTATTGATATCTTATAGGCTTGGCCCCGTTTCGGGCTTGTGACCTCTCCTGCAAAATGTTCAAGCTTGTTTTTCAAATGTCTTACTGTCTCTTTTGTGCAAATAAACAAATAAAAACAATACAATCTGACCATTTCCTTCACACTTTTGTATGTTTTTAATATTAGCACAGGCAAACACATAATGAGAGAAAAAACATCTGTAAAAATAGTTTCTGTATTTACATAAACAGGATTCCATTTGTGGGTTAGACAACTTCGTCTCATATTCATTTTATCATTGTGGATCATTATGATTAGTATGTTTTTGTTGTTGAAATATGTTTTGTAGTTCTTTCTCTTACTTAAAACAAGCACACACACACACACACACACACTCATTATTACTTCAACAATATATACATATTTTTTTGCTTATAAACGTACAGGAAACATCAACATCTCAAAAGTTATTTCCACACATTTCCTTTTCAAAATTCCTCTTCTGTTAAGATTCTGGTCCTTTTCCAGTGTTCATGACAAGAGACAGTATGTATGTGGAGGCCAAACTGATATAACAACATCACAACACAGTCCTCTTCAGAAAATAGTCAACGTACCACAGCAGAACGGTGTGCACATCCCTACGTATTATTACTATTTGAGCAAAATTGTGAAAAACAACCGATGCAAGCAAGCTTCTACATGGATCTGTGAGAAAGTGAAAAGATGTAGCGCAACGCTAGCTTTGAAAAAAGTCATAACTGTCTATTGGAACAGGAGGATCATCACTTCTGAAACACCCATCCTAGATTTGGAAACAGACAGGTTTGTTGGTTCGGTATCACACTTCCTCTGCAGTGGACTCCGTTCTTCTTTACTTGTCTTTCTAGAAGTGGAAGAAGCACAAAGTTGATATTTGGGAGAAGACATGCAGAGCAGCCGGGAGCGGCTCCAGACTTTACATAAACTAGAAGAAGTGCTGCATCTATGTGAAGAAATCTGAAAAAGTAATATTACCCTGTCTTGTTGAGCAGCGTCGTCTGAGCCTGCGTGCAGGAAAAAGACAAACCGGTGAATACAGAAATTAAATATATATATATTTAAATAGTTTAGTGTTCAAGCACATGCCTAAAACATATTTACATTTTGTCAAATTTCTCCAAGTATGTCCTTATTAATAATATAATCCCTTTTGCAGTTACAAATTATTAAAACAAACTATCAGTTATTAAGTATACAGGCATTTATTTTGCAGATTACTTGTTACCTGAGCCGGTGAAGGTCCAGGAGACGAACTTGATGAGACCGTAGAGAACCAGCGCTACACCGACCATTGCCATCGAGTCCTCAATGGAGGGAGAACTGAACCCTGAAGGGAGCAGAGATGGACTATTAGAATTATTGATTCCCATTTATCTGAGCTGCATCATGTCCTCAAGCTTGATGAAAATAATGAATTTAATGAATTTTTAAATGAAAATAATATCTATATACCTTCCCTCTCTAAATCATTCATTATTGACAGCCTGCAGAAAATCTGGCCAAATAGAAATTAAAGTCCAAACCTATTGTCGAAAAAGAGCTTAATAAATGTCTTAAAACAACAATTACCAATGACGTTGACGGCGGTGCTGAGCCGTCGTGTGCCTCCAAGATGGACGGCCACACAGGTGACCTCCCCTCCTCCGCCCAGGTCCAGCTTCGCGGGGTCGAGCTCCAGCCGGGTGCTCTGACTGTAGGTTCCATCCCAGGCCTGTCTGTGTCCTGTTACGCTGCCTGATCCCAGAGACCTGGACTTCCCATCGGCGCCTTTAAACTCCCAGCTCAGCTCCAGGGAGAGCGGGGCAAAGCCGGACGCCTCACAATGAACGGTCAGCGCCTGGCCGGGAACAGCGAGGGGCAGAGGGGACGGGTGGATGGAGAGGGATGGAGGTTCTGGGTGGAACGAGGAAAAAGAGTGGAGCAGCAGAGAAAAAAGGGAAGACAATGAGAGGAATGTAATAATAACGGTTATAAAGGTTATATGTGCTCTTGTTTGAAGTTTTATTGGCCAGCAGATACTAAACAACACCATGAGACTGATAAATGGTGCACTCGAGTACATTTTCCCATCATCTCCAGACCTGCTTTAGAGAGAGAATGTTCTCCGAGAGCAGAGGTTAGGGTTAGAAAAATAATTACAATTCTAAAGCATGAAGGATTTTCTTCAAACACAGCAACAAAAAAAAAAGCGCAATCCATCCGCTCACCTACAATCTCAAGCTCCACCGCCACCTGAGCCACGATGTATGGCAGATACACCGTACAAATATACATCCCGGAGTGACGCACTTTGGCCTCCTGCAGGATCAGGGACACATTTCCATTGTTGCGCGAACCCTCAAAGTCCAGCGTGGCGCCTTCCTCTTGTGCGTCAGCCAAGCGGTCCGTTTTACCGTCGTAGGCCAGGACCACGCGTCCGTCGCCTCTGAACTGGTAGCGCCACTCTACGGCGTACCCCGATCCGGATAGAGGCGAGGAGGGGTCGACCCAGTAGCCGCAATCCAGCAGCACTGGTGCCCCAAGCCTGGCCTGCACTGAGACCGTTTTACTGGTCAAACTCATGATCACTGAGGAGACAGACAGGAGGAGGATGTTTTTGACTTTGTGTCTAAACGGTGGCAGACATGTGACTCGTGGTCTGGGTCATAAATCATTACCATTGTGCTCTTTGGATGCCGTGGCGGCACGCGTGACGGTGGAAACGACGAGCTCTCCGTTGAGGCCCCGGACAGAAGTTGAATACCAGTCAGCTTGCAGGTATATGGGACTGAAGGCGGAGTCTGTGAGCGGAGCAGCCCACCTGAGGGAGGAGGTATGTGGCAGGAAGGGGTTGATCTCACACTGGGGCTTCTGGATGGAGCCTCTGGGCGGGTTCAGAGAGCGGTGGCAGAGAGTGGCAGCTGGGTCTGAGGGAGGGGAACACGTACACATCGTCATAGAAACAGCACATGACTGATGCTCGCTTTGCTTCTACGTGAACGAAGAGACAAGAGAGTGGTGGATCTAAAGAGGGAGATACATATGAGGCTATTTTAAAAAGATTTTAAAGACTTTTCCAATAAATATCTAATCTATTACAGAAAAACCTGATAAGCTATATCATTATTGAATATTACAACCATAAACAGATTTTTGGTTATTTTTCTAAATAGGGGGAAAAAACTACAGAGGATGCAGAGAATACATGCAATTCTATCTATTTAATGCTCTTTCTTCTTTGGGTGTGTAGATCCCCTCTGTTTAAATAACTATTTTAAGACTATCCTTATGGGATAATCCCAAGAAGTCACATAAGGCCTGTCAATGCATGCCTTTCACAGAAAATGTGCATTCATACTCAGGGATATTAATGCTTTTATGAACCAATAGTACCTTTATATCTGTTATAATTTACCTTCAACTAGGAAAAAATGTGACACATTTGTATCTTCATACAACGAGCAGCAAATGCCACAGAATCACATTCAAAACCCACACTGGCTCTCACCCACATCGAGATAAACGTGGCGTCACACTTCCTGTCCTGTTGTTTTGCACTAACCGGTTATAAAGAAGATCCTTTCGGGGCTGATGTCGGTTGGAGCGTGGTGGGCGTCTGCAGCGTGGCTGTGTGCCTCTGTCCTGATGCGAAGCAGGGATTTCTCCTGGCTTGTAGCTGCAGTTAAACCTCCTCCTCGACCCACTTTCTCCTGCACAAACCAGCACTCCAACACCGGACAGCTGCTGCTGCTGCAGGCTTTAGACAATGCATTTAACAAGAAATTAACAATATGTTTTTTTTAAACTGTGAGATGGGAGTCTGTTTTTTGACACAACCCTAATATTTATCAATAATAAATCTACTATTTATGTCAAATAAGGCCTGTTGCAGAGGGAATACAAAATATGGACGCAATTATGACAAGTTAAATGGCATCAAACACTGAAAATAAAAGTAAAACTGTGACTCACATCAAGGAGCCAACAAAGTTTTTTTTCTTCCTCCTGCTTTTTCACGTAATGTTGGACTTTAAACAGATTTCTGATCAAATTACGCAGACTATCTATTTCAGTTGTTCCGAGTTGCGAGCTGTTCCCCTCTGTTTATACTGGGTGTTTCCAGTTTCGGCAGCGAGAGGGCGCTACTGCACCGAGACCCTTCAGACCAAACTCCCTTTAAAAACGCGCCGTAATTCAACATAAACTCTATTTAAGTTTAAAACATATACACAAACAATGCATACTTTACAAGTATATCACGTGACTCGAGGTTGCGCTAAATTCGGCTCACGAAGAATCACATAAGACTGTATTTTAATAGCTTTAAAGTGAAAGAAAAAGAAACGACGCATCCGGGCGACAGAGCAAAAGTGTCGCCAGGTAACATTAGCCTGTTAGCTTAAGTTTACCTCGGATTAAGTGGATCACCGTAAGCAGAGACAGTTTGTAGATCGTAGAGAAGTTCGTCATGGTTGCGTCCTCTCTCCTCGCTCTCGTGCACTTTATAGCAGCGTCGGTTTTCCCCTTCTACTCCGTGTTCTATTTAGTTTCGCTTTCACGTACACGCTGACACAATATCACAGCTTCCGGTCGTACTTTCAGAATAAAGCAGACATGTTCAGCGCTTAGCGACGCCCAACTCAACGTTATATAGGGAAATTAAATTGTCAACCTCAAATAGGAAAACCCCTTCATCGGCAGTTCACTTCCTTTAATACGTTGGTCGATAATAAGAAGTACTTCAGCTGTACCGCTAGATGGCGCTCTTTGCCACACATTAACCCACCAGGACTCGTCTGGGTGTGCGCCTCCACCATTATATGACACCGAGAATAAACTTTATTATATGTATATTTAACAAAAAATGTAGAAAAAATAATTCGTGTTATTTTATAAGTTAATTTGCATATTGTGTAAAACAAAACCCTTCAGATGAGGTCAGATGAGGACAAGAGAAACAGAAACAGTGAGCGGCGTACTCCTTTAGTACATCAGGGGTTTTATGTTTAACTGGAAACTTGTGTTTTTTTTAAGCATTTATAACTAATTTCCTTTTAAATTAGTTATAAATACGTAAAAACACGTTGAATGGAAATTAGGCCACTGATATGTTCCGTTCTATGGTATGGTAATATTGGCGATTTAAAGCAAATTGTACACATTTGAACTATGGCTTCTTAGTTCAATATCTGTTGAAGTTTTACTGATGCTCATGTTTGATTATCATATTCATATTCTTTATTTGGATCCCCATTAACTTGCACAAAGTGTTCGAGAAGAAATGTGATGACAACCTTGTGCCAAAAAATGAGCAACTCATCTCTTGCCAGATCTCTTGTGGCACAGAATCGAAACCTAACAGGCTCATCACGTGATTTCCCAGAAACGGTACGGAGGCTGAGACAGGTGCTGTTTCTGCCCAGTAGAGGAGCTCTAACTCTGTTTGTTACTGAGTCCGGACAAGGAAACTGTCATCAAAGTCTCATATTTACCAGAAACAGCAGGGTTCTGCAGAGAGAACAAGACCACCAGGAGTTAAAGGAGTTCTAGCCTAGAAATGCTAAATGTTCATATTCATGAGAGAATGTATTATTTGGGAAGAGTACATGGAAAATCATTCAGGAAAACACAGTTCTCAATATTCTATTACATTTTGATCCCCCTAAACCCTACACACTGGCCCTTCAAATACACCCTGGTACTGCAAGTATACATTTCAGGTACTTTTCAGGAACACTTCCATCAGAGGGGGGATGTTGTACTTCTTACTCCACCACAGTAATGTGACAGCTTTAGTTACTTTTCAGGTCAATTAATCATTGGATTAAATGAGTGGTTCTGAACCGTTTTGGCTTGTCGCGTACAAAGAAACAGTGTAGTTGTTCCATATGTCTAGTTGTTAGAGTTTCCTCAGACTTAACAAATAACAACATGGAGGAAGTTAATACTTCTCCCCTCAACACATTGGTGTATATAAATATAATTAAGATTATTTGAGCTGGATTTCAAATGCAGGACTATTATTTGTGATGGAGCGCCCTCATATTGATGTCCTATTGATACTTTTATTGAAGATAAGTATCCGAGTACTTCTTCCACCACAGCTGTCAAGTACGTGAGTACTTCTCAGGTAAATTATTTCAATTACATTTCTTTGGTTGCTTTGTATCGTGCCTTCTGGAAGTCACACTGATCTGTGATCTGTAGGAGGGGTTATGTTTTGATCCTGTCGTCCATAAACAATAGGATGACGTCAAATAACGTCAAGGAAACATATTGTTACACTTGTTAACAAAATGTCTTAAGAAAACCAACAATCATTTGACGAAGTCGAGTTCAGGATTATTTATGACAAACCTCGGAGTATTTCTGCCCATAAGTTTCATTTCCTACTAACAACCTCTTCTCTTTACTTCCACCTAGTTACTCGTGACGCACAGCCAATGTAGAATTTTCTATTGGTCGGATTCAAGTAGCTCCATGTCACGGAGGAGACGGTCGAGGCTGTGTGTCAGAGAGACAACAAGGGAAACAACGAGGCTACATTCAAGTAAATGTTCTCCAAAGTGTTCTCTTCTCCAAATCTCGTCCTAAGAAGAAAATGAGGGCGGTCATGGTGTTGCTGTTGATCTGCCACAGCGCAGCAGCAGGTAAGAATCAGGCGACTAAACAACTAACTGAAGAACTGCGTGGACTAACGTCGCGTTAAAGTGAAACTAACCTTCCGTCATTTTATAGGCCTTGTGTTTCTTTAGTACACCTAAATGAGACATTAATTTAGTCATAAGTAGGCAATATCTTGTACTCCTTTAACTCATTTTTATTTTATATTATTATTTTATATATATACAGTATATATATATATATACAGTATATATAACATATATTTTTTCAGTGCTTCTGGAGTGTTGTGTAGATAGATAGATAGATCATTTGTTTCTCATTTCTTGTTTCTTTTTATTTACTTCCTCTCTGCTGGTAAAACTATGTAATGACACAATTTCAAAGTTAGATTCTTTAAACATGCATGTTTAATATGTGCACATATCGGCCAGCGCTGATACCGATATATCTGCGATTACTCTTTGTCCATGGGGAATTCATTATTATTTTCAATTTCAATTTTTTTTTTATTGTCTGTTGCAGAGATTCACTCTCTGAAGTATTTCCACACGTCGTCCTCTGGAGTCCCAAACTTCCCAGAGTATGTGTCTGTTGGATTGGTTGATGACGTTGAGATAATTCACTATGACAGCAACACCAGGAGAGCAGAACCCAAACAGGACTGGATGAACAGAATCACAGAAGATGATCCTCAGTACTGGCAGACGAGCACTGAGATCAATGTGGGTAACCAGCAGGGCAACAAAAACAACGTTGAAGTTTTAAAGCAGCGCTTCAACCAAACTGGAGGTTTGTTTATATTTCACTTTCAAGAGTGATACACCTCAATGTTTCTATACTGCACTAAATAATAATGTGTCTCACCCTGTATTAACTGTTATTTATTTATTTATTTGTTTATTTCGGGCATGTCAATTAAATCACATTAATTAATTAAATTAAGACTACATCGACAAAGAAAGAAAATGTACAAATCATCGAAGCAAACAATATAAACAATATTTTATTTATAAAACATAGCAAGCATAATAATTATTACACATCAATTAACTGTTAATTGGCTGTAAGTGACTTTCATGGAGCCAATAACAGCAGCAGGTGTAGCTCCTCTGTTGCTGTCTGTGGATCAGTGTGACTCCATGGAACTCTCTCTCTCTCTCTCTCTCTCTCTCTCTCTCTCTCTCTCTCTCTCTCTCTCTCTCTCTCTCTCAGGTGCCCACATTTTCCAGTGGATGTACGGCTGTGAATGGGATGATGAGACTAATAAAGTTAATGGTTATAATCAATATGGTTATGATGGAGAAGACTTCATAGTGTTTGACCTGAAGACAGAGACATGGATCGCTCCAAAACAACAGGCTCTCCGCTCCAAACACAAGCTGGATCTTAGTAAAGCTCAGACAGAACGGTATAAACACTACCTCACCCAGATTTGTCCTGATTGGCTGAAGAAGTATTTAAAGTACGGGAGGAGCTCTCTGCTGAGAAAAGGTAGAATCACATGACCTGATGTGGTTAATTGGACACAATAATTTTATAGATATGTTTATTTGTTTGTTTGTTGATGTAAAGGAAAGGTGATTTGCTCACATCGTCTGAAATAGTTGTTTGAAAAAGAGACTTGTTTAGTAACATTTTCATCATTATGGAAAATATAACTATGGCCTCTAATAATCTTACTTTGATAACTTTGAATGTTTGTGTTACGTTGCAGAGGAAGCAGAACAGGATTATTTTTGTCTCCTTGTCTTGCTATATAATACTCAGAAGACAGAATGACATAGAACAGTGTGTTACTACAGGAGATATTTGTTAAGCCCCAGTACTATATAAATACAATGGTAGCAATAATCAAAACTCTCTCTCTCTCTCCTCAGAGCTTCCCTCAGTGTCCTTCCTCCAGAAGACTCCCTCCTCTCCAATCAGCTGCCACGCTACAGGTTTCTACCCTCAAAGAGCCGAACTGTTCTGGAGGAGAGATGGAGAGGATCTCCATGAGGACGTGGACCTCGGAGAGATCCTCCCCAACCACGATGGAACCTTCCAGATGAGTGCCGACCTGAAACTCTCAGTGGCAGCTGAAGACCGGAGCAGGTACGAGTGTGTGTTTCAGCTCTCTGGTGTGAAGAAGGACATCGTCAACACACTGGACGTCATCAGGACCAACGAAGGTGAGACTGAGACCAGAAGTGATGAGAAACATTATTAGAAACATAATAATCAAACCACAGTTCAGAGGTCGTAGGCGCCGTATTGAATGAACTACTGGTCAGTTTTAGAGGATGAGTAGAATGATTTAATAACTGGATGAATGTATGTATCTGTCAGGAGATCAGTCAGGATCACGTTTTCAAAAGGACCAACAAACACACTGAATACAGGATTGTGGTCCGGTTGACAAATGGAGGTTCTTCTCCTGGAACCTGCTTCATCTGTTCAGGTTGTGACTATTTCCTCTTGTTTTGTGCTCAACAGAGAAGCCCACTGACATGACCACCGTCATCATCGCCGTCATCGCTGTAGTCGTACTTCTTGCTCTCGTCCTCGCTGGGATTGGATTCGTGGTTTACAAAAAGAGGAACTGTAAGACCCAAACGGAGACGTTGTCTCATCTCTTCTTGAGTTCAGGCTTTGAGTTGGTGACTTTATCCAGCAAACTTCAACAACAAGCGCTATAAGGGCACGACTAGAAGACACAAACTCATATTCAAGTTCAACATTCATTGTTATTTTTATTGTCAGATTCAGGTTTCATCAGATTTGCTCCTATTTTTCATGTATTTTGTTTAATCCCAGTTTTTCTTTCAGACAAATACCCGCATACTTGTTAGGACATCTTGTTTTATGATATTTAACATTTTTGTTGCGTTGATTTCCAAAAGTGGCTTTCACTGAGTGCTAAAGTTGGTCAAGGTTTAATTCCTGCTGAAAACAAAATGTGAAGCAACCAGCAGCATGGGGTGCAAGGCTCAGAGAAACAGCGCCCCCTGCTGGTGTGCTGCTGCTGCTGCTGTAGTCACCATGTCGTCTGGTCTGTCACGTACTTAACAAAGTCTGCGTTCATGCTGATGAGCATTCAAGTTGTTACTAGATAAGAGTTGGTGCAATTCAAACTTTAAATAATAATAACATTTTAAAGTAATAATCACTTGAAAAGCAGTCGCTCCCTATGTTTTACATTTTCATTCCAACTGCATGGAAGGATGAATGAGTTCATACGCTAATTATGACAATTTAACACAAATATCTGACGGGATAAAATGATGAATGTGACATTTTTGACATTTTCTAACTGAAATGAAGCGGTGAAGGAGGATTCTCTTATTTGTGTACTTTATTACTTACAAATGATGTACATTGTACAGTGAATAGGTAAAGTAGGCTAGTATGATGCTGCAGATATACTGTGAATGTTATATATATGTGAGTAGTAACACTATAGACTAGAGAATGTCATGACAGTCACCCAGGATTGACCTTGTGTTGATTTATTTTGTTCTGTTTTTTAGATGAGAAGACCCCATCTGAGACTTCATCTACAGGATCATTGCTAAGCCGATCAGGTCCATATCCATCTGTCTGTCTGTACAAAACACTCATGACAGTCACCCAGGATTGGCCTTGTGTTGATTTATTTTGTTCTGTTGTTTTAGATGAGTAAGACCCCATCTTGAGACTTCATCTACAGGAATCATTGCTACGCGATCAAGGTCCCAGTATCCATCTGTCCTGTCCGTACAAAACTACTTCCTTTATTCTGATTTTGTCCTTTACTTGACTATTGTTTTGTATTTTGGTCTCTTCAGACTCAGGAGAGAGGTTCAAGCAGCCGCTCACATCGTTGGATAAAAGGTAACTAATGTGTGACGTCTGTACTAATCAAACCAGTGGTTTCACAAACCGTATTCCCAATTCCTGGCAATACCTTAATTGCCAACGTATTATTACGTTTTGCACTCTTCAATTTTTAATGCTTAAAGTGTATATTGACAGAATGTGAAGGTGACTTGTCAGGATATGAGGAGGGTGAACTTCAGTCCATAACTTCATGACTCTGTTATGTACAAAGTTTGACACAATAGCTGGAAATCTAATATAAACTAAAATTGGATTTTGCTTTCGGATCACCAACAAAACTTTTTTTGGTTGAATGTTCCCCTAAATATCATGTGGCCAAAACATTAACGTTCCAAACAATTTATAATATTTGGTTTCAAATTAAATAATGTATCAACATGAACGATGCATTAATTTTGAAAGGCGACTCGTGTCCGGAGTTGATTATACGATGATGTACAGTTGATTGTCATCCGTAGATGGCTCATTGATTGCGACCAATACGACATTTACAAAAAATTTGGGTTGGTATAATATTTTAATATAACCTTAAAGTAATGATTTGGATTTTGTGCCTTGTTTGTTTTAGCTTACGAAAAGATGTCATTTTTTTTGGTGCTTGGTGTTCATCTATAAGCCATAAATACAGCATAGCTGAACTTCATATTACTTTTTAATGCTGTTGGGCTTTTCACAAATTTAAATTCACATGTTTTCGACACACATCCATGAACGTGCATTCACATTTTCATATGGGGCTACACTCGTAAGGCATCCGGCAGTTTGGATGATATCAACGAGAGATAACAGATATTAGAGTTTTTCTCTCCGTGGTTGGATCAGTGTTGCCGACCCCAACACACACACACACACACACATTTTCCAGTTGTATAAATAGCTTGCTTCAATATTTCTTGAAAACTAACGTTTGTTTTTACGGTGAGCGACGCCTTAGAGGTTTTTCTTCGTGTATCTGGAATATGAGGATGTGTTTGACTTTGTATGGTGACCTTGAGTGTTTAGTAAGGCGCCCATAAATAAAATGAATTATTATTATTTGTTCACATGAGATCGGGTTGTTTCATAATATCTCTTTTGATGTGTTTTTGAAATATTCTTATATTTCTATTTATGATGGGGGGTCCTTAAAGGCTTCTGGGTTGTTTGGAGCTTCTCAGCACACTGATGGTGAAAATGAAATGAGATGTTTCTGAAAGTATGTCCTGCTGGTGTTTTGGACAGTGGACGTCTGCTCTCTTAGTTTGGTAGAAACTGAGCAGCGATGCTCAGAATCACTTCTAGTGTTGCATCAAGTAGATGATTGTACAACTAAGTTGCTCAATTTCATTGCTTTTCTACTTAAATTACTTAATAAATGTTCTGATATACCAAAATTCTGTCTTTTTGTGATTCCATATATGCTTACAGATCTTGTGATCATCAGTTTATTGATAAGAAGGATATTGATTATTGGCATCTTTATGATGACTTCAGTCGTGAGCAGACACTGCAGAGTCCTCCCGCTGAGTTCATACATTTCTGCACATTACATTGCATTAGCCTGCACATGATCACAGCAGAGCTGGTCAGCAGGAGGTTAAATGCTCCTTTCAGGTGCGGACAGCGTTGAGAAACCAGAATAAAGGCTCTCCAGCGTCCTCTCACGCAGGCTGAAACAACATCGCTCCACCTTAACTTTCGTTATTAACCTCAGTGGCTCAGTCTTACCCGGCTATTAGTGACGTAGTGCTCAGCTAAAATCCCATTGGCTCAGATTGAGGGTGAAGTCAACGCGCCACTACTGCCAGACTCAGGACCGTCATCACTTTGCCTCCACAATAATAACAAATGAAGAGTTGAAGACAGCTTGAGAAGGACAGGTGACGATGGAGACGTGGACTGTGCTTCTTCTCCTGGCCGTCGGCCTCCACAGCGCGGCCGCAGGTGAGTCCACACTTTAGTTGTTGGCTTTTAAGTTGCTCGCTTGCAACACAAGAACTGCGTCATGTCTTTAAGCCCTGTTTATATGAGCCGACGCTCATGTATAAATATTGTGTGATAAGTAAGAAGAAATCCAGGTGAAGAAATGACAAAGTTTGAGGTCATTCATGAGCAGCGTCTCCATTACATAGTTTGTCCTCCAGAGGGAGCTATTTCATGTTTAAACAACAGCAGCTAATGAATCTGTATGAAGTCTGTTCATGTTATGTGTTGATATTAAAAATGCTATCGGCTGATGTAGAACAAATCTTAATATATCAGAATATTCTGGAATATAAAGCTGAGAGGATTTGGTTTCACACAACATGTTGTTTAACAACGATGTTGAGATTTAACTTCAGTTTACAGAAATCAACATTTATGAAAGTGAGGGACAAACGGTCAGATTTGGTTTCTTGGCTCTTTCTGTATTTAAAAAAATCACTTTTATACTCAAACATCTGAAATCCACAAACACTCTGACGACAACATCAAACACAATAAAACCTATTAGTTGAATATGAAAAATAACAAACAGCAATAGAAGAGAGAGAGAAGCTGCTGTTTTAGCAGAAATTCATTATTTCAAACCTGAGAAGAAGAAATGTAAGTTTGATCAAAGTTTAAAGTATAAAATATAGACCATAAGGGAGTTGTATAATAATATGGAAGATGTTTGAATCTGTTGAATCTAGAAAATCAAAGATCATCTTATATTTCAGTGGGAGGTTTGTGATTTCAGACTTGAAACTACACACTTAGAAATAAAAGTGCTAAGTAGAACCATAGAAGGTTCTTCGGCTTGTCCTCACAGGAGAACCCTTTTTGGCTCCAGGTAGAACCTTTTATAAAGGTTCCACCTGGAGCGGTCACACGAAGCTGGTTATCAACTCGTTAACTCAAGGTTAACCTGTCCGGCTATGAGCCCGTGCACATGAAAGAGGCGGCGTTTGCAGCATTTGACCAATCACATACATGGATCAGTCTACGGCAACGGAGCGGCGTATTTCACGATACGAGGAGCGAACCGTAATCTTACAGAAATACGAAGAAGTTTAACATATAATGCAGGCAAAAGGCAACAGTTTCATCTGCCAAATGCAGGAAGGACAGCTGGCAAAAACTCGCCCACTGTGTGAATGCTGAAGTCGTATTAATAGTATTAGTAGTATAATATGACTGCCCCATCATAAGGACACTACTAGATCTGACTGATTACATGAAAGTCTAAACTTCGCTGATAGCTTAGTGGTAGAGTTACCGACCCGTATTACGGGGCTCCTTACAGCACAAATCCTGCTTCGTAGTACAGGCCCCTGGTTTGTAGAGGGGGAAGACCAGACTATATGGTGCAATCCATGGGGCAACCAGCTCTTAACTCACACATGACAGCAGCCATTGTGCCAGCTCCCAGGCCCAACACACCAAACCTTGCTCTTTCCCCTGGGAGATAAAGGTTCAATTCCCAGCATCAACAAACCCTGATGTAGTAGCCCCAAAGTCAGTGTTACAATATGATTTTTCCATCAGTTAAGGCTTGGCCTCTGACATCAAAGACCTTTCTTTATCACTCTTCATCAACCAGGCCTTGAACTCACAACCTCAAACTGTATCTCTAGATCACGTGACTTGTAACAAACTTTCAAAAGCCTTTGTCCAGTGAGTAGTATAGCTCACTTAGATGCCCCAGAAAGAGAGGTTATATCCTTGCTGTAGGGACCCAGGGTTCAATTCCCCTGGCTGTTTCTTTGCTGTGTGTCGATTTCCTCCTAAAGAAGGGAGTAGTGTAACTAGACTTTTAAAAAATGAACACAATTACAGCAATGGGTCTGGTCCATACTATTTTTGGCAATTTTAGGCAATTCTGAGCAACAAACAGGAGAATAGGAAGGCAAGACAGTTGACATTGTAATGTTCATTTTGCACCAGTTGAGGCTGAAATCCACAATTTCTGGAACCAAAGACCATTGTCTATCACACTGAGCTAATTGGCAAATGGCAACTCAACTGTGGCTTCACAAATTTGACTAAGCCATTCACTGTCGCGCAGACAGATTTGAAAACACTGTAAAAAAAAAAAAAAAAATCAGTTTTTGGGATAAAAATTCTGATGTTTTTGTCAAACATCATCTACCATGACTCTAAAATGTTGTACATTTGTTACACAAAGACTACGAGGTATTTTGATGTATTACCATTATCACCACTTGCTGGGGCTTGAACCCACATCGTCTGGCACCAAGAACCAGCTCCTAGCCAACTGAGCTAATTGTCTGGAAGTGTTATCAGCTGGGTACGATATCTGTCAACATGGGAATTGAACCTGTGACCTAAAAGCAGAAGTCACAGTTTGTACAGACAGAGCTAAACAGACACATGATCAGCTCCCTCTGTCTGACCACTGACATGAAGGAACTGTCAACCTGGCTGTGTGAGTGAGTGTGGCGAGTCAGAGGAGGCCCTGATCTACACCATTCTGTTGGATAGCTCAGTGGGTAATGGTACAGACTTTAGATTTGGAGGGTGGGGGTTAAAATCCCAGTCACAGCTAATCTTTGCCGGGTCAACAAGATTGGCTGATGAAGGTCTTGCTTTCTTATAATTAATGGTTGTGAAAATAAATTGATAACAGAACATTTCAGTTTCAGGACTGCCATTATTTGTATGTCTAATCAGAATGTGTAAGGTGATAGACTAGTATGGTGGACCTGATGACTCCACCCTGCTAGCTGGTTAGCTCAGTCACTACTGCCAGTGACTTTAGACTGGGTGGCAGGTGTTCAAATAGCAAGATGGGCAATTATGTTGCAGTTTGATCAACAGGATCTGGAGAAGAACAAATAAACAAAAAAATGGATATGAAAAGTATTTGTATCAGTAGTCACAAGGAATTGTATTTTGCACCATTATTGGTAAGTGTTATCAGGAAGTATGTCCCTGGTGACTCAGGATCTTATACCCATGCTTTCAACAATCCCTGAAGAACTCCAAAAACGGTTCTCTGGATCAAAATAGTTCTTACTGGAACCCTTAGCGTTACCAAGAACCCTTTCAAAACCCTTTAATTCAGGAAAGGGGTTTTAAAGGGTTCTCTCGATCAAAATGGTTCTTACTGGAACCATTAGTGTTACCAAGAACCCTTGAAAAACCCTTTCTTCGGGAAAGGGTTTTTCAGAAGCAAATGGTTCCAGGTAGAACCTCAGCCCTTGTGAAAGAACCCTATTGGAACCCTTATTTCTAAGAGTGTAATGTGATGATGAGGAGTGTAAACTACTAACGATGCTCCTGAAGAAGAAACCACTCCACCAACTGGAAACTAAACTGGACTTTCACTTCACATGGAGATGAAATCAAATGAACAACGCCTCTTTCTACAAATTGCTTTTCTGTCAACCAAAGTCAGGAACACAACTGAGCTAAATATGAGACTCCTTCACTATTTAATATCAGAATAACCACAGTTTTCAAGACAAAAGCACCAGAAACATGTTTGTGTTTGTTGAGAACAGCAGATATTATCAACGTGTATTGAATGTAGTTCTGTTGGATCTGTGTGTGCAGGAAAACAACATTGTTCAGTGATTTGTTGAAGATAAAAACTGAGATCATGACGTTCATCTTGTGTTGCAGAGATTCACTCTCTGAAGTATTTCTACACGGCGTCCTCTGGAGTCCCAAACTTCCCAGAGTTTGTGACTGTTGGGTTGGTTGATGACGTTGAGATTGTTCACTATGACAGCAACACCAGGAGAGAAGAACCCAAACAGGACTGGATGAGACAGAATCACAGAAGATGGATCCTCAGTACTGGCAGAGGGAGACTGAGAACTATGTGGGTGTTCAGCAGGTCTTCAAAGCCAACATCGAAACTGCAAAGCAGCGCTTCAACCAAACTGGAGGTTTGTTTATGTTTGACTTTATTCTGACAACATTTGGTTTATACTTTCATCCTGTATTTTAATAAACACACACACAGTCAGACAGGAACATGACTGAGACTACTGGATGCTGCTGGACTACACTGGTTCAGTGTTGCTGTCCATCCCATAATAAGCTCCAGAGGTCTACTGACCTGAGAGCAGGTCCAGTGAGCGTCCCACAGCGAGCTGCTTCACAACAAGTGTGCTGCAGCAGCAGCTTGTTTCAGGACACACAGCTGATGGAGGAACATGAGCGGCTGCTTTCTGAACGGGACACAAACAAAGACAGAGAGAATGCGCGAGCGATATTCTGAGGCTCAGAAGGCGTGCCGCTATCACACGGGCGCGCGTGAATGAACTGGCGTTTATTCCGCGCGACCGGTCTATTAACTGATAGTAGAGGCTTTCTGAGCTCGCAAATATGGCGGAGGTTAGTCGAAAACACTGTTACAGAAATCAACCCAGTGGCGTGGGTCACACGATCAGCATTCAAATACAGCAGCACATGAACAAACGGACTCGGCGGTCCGCAATCAGAACTTAAAACACATTAACAAGAATTACAAGCATGTCCTACACTATCGAATCTCTGCTTCTGCCCAGACAAATAGCCTCTTACTTTTGTCGATGTGAGTGGGCGCTCGTTCAGCGCCGGATCCAATTTAGTTGAAGAAAACCGTTTAGTAATTCTTCCTTCTGCAGGGAACGATGAACAATCGCGGGGCTCTGCGATTTAGTCAGCTGATTTCAGACAGAGACGGGTCGAGTTATCCGTTCTGCTGGCAGCTGGGACAAAGAAAGTTTTTCTTCTTACTGCGGGGAACAGGAGAGTCGCGGTGTCGCGGCGGTCTCCTCAGGATCCAAAATGATAAACAAAAGAAAAATAAAACGAGTAGAGAAAAAGAGGGGTAAAACAGTCTGTTGCTCGTCCAGCGAGTTTGGGGGAAAGACTGCGGCCTAGGACAAAGGAAAACGCTGCAGATGTAATGTTCACCTCCTGTGTAACGCGAGTTACGTGGAGAGAGCGTTCCTCTGGCGACGCCTGATTATATAGCTTAGGCCGCTCCAGGGGAACCCCCGGGGTTCCCTGAAGATTGTCAGCCAATAGGGCACTAGTTGTGTGCATTTCTCACCTGGGTGAGATGTGAAGCTAAAATGGCGGTGTAGTTTTTAATCCCCTTTGTCCCTTTGTTCTGGCCGCATGTGTAGGCTTTTATAGGCCGCATTGTGTAGTCCTAACGGTTAGGTCCCCAACAGTCCCCCTTTTGGTCTGAAGGTTGAGGTGTGGGACGCAACCTTCGGAGCAACATAAGGGCCGAACCGTCCATGTATTCCTTGAAACAAACAGTCTGTATATTCCATGGAAAAGAGGTTAAACAGTCATTCAGGTTAAAGTCCATAACTTGATGGAGGCATTGTCTGGGCAGAGATTGAGGCAAAGTCTGGGCAGAGACTTCTAACTATCTAACCTATATTAAACATCACTAAGGCACAATTTATACAAACATCAGCATTATCATTTCATTCGGGAAATTTCAAACAGGACCCATTCCTACTATGAAAACAGAACGAAGACTGAAGGAAAGTGAGGAAAAGGAAAGGGGTTAGTGGTCGCTAGGCTTACTCCGGGAGGAGGTTGGAGTTAGCCTGTGGGATGTGTGTGGTATCTCTCCAAAACCTAACATTTAGTATGGCTTTAGCCTATGCGTATCCTGTTTCCCTATGATAGATAGATTGAGGATGAATCTTATGCCCAGGTTCCTGGGGTCTACTGAGATCGGGATTGCATTGCCAAGACGATAAACCAAACGCACTTATGAAGGTTGCACCACAGTTGTAATAGCGGATTGGAGGATTTTCGTGACCAGGCATCTAAGGCATGTAAGGTGTTATTGAGCAGGCTGGAGTGTAAGTTGACAGTGGCTACGATTCCCTGAGGGGTGTTGCCTAAGTTCTACAGTTGTTGTCACTGTGAGAAGGGTTTGATGTTTAGGTATTAGTGCATGCGGTTACCCTGCTGTGGCCAAGGTGAGTCTTCTCCTGGGTGAGAGGGAGACTGCCTCCCCCTTTCGGGTGCAGCAACTGCGATCTCTAAGAGGTGTGACAGGTTTGTAGGGCTTGATCTGATTCGCATGAACCCACTTGTGTGTGGCTGGGTGCCTTGGTTGTGAGACCCTGATGCGGTAAGCCACTGGTGATAGCTTACCGACGATCTCGAAGGTCCGATTCCTCATGAGGATGTCGTCCACGTAGATGAGGTTGCCGCGTGCAGCCGCGTCACTCATTGCCTTGTGGAGGAAGATGTTGAACTCGGCTGGGGAGTTCGAATACCCAAAATGGCAGCGGTTCCAGGTAGACTGGCGGTTCCCAAAGGAGAAGGCAAGCTTATATTGGTCTGTTGGATCAACTTTCATTGTTCAGAAACCATTAGCGATGTCTACCGTTGAGAAGAAGCGGTCTCCCTTGACCTTAGCTAGCTCCTGATCCAGGTGAATCATGGGCCAGCGGGAGAGAGGAACCTGTTTGTTCAGTGGCCGGTAGTCGATGGTGAGATGCCACTTCCCAGTGGGTTTCAAGACCGGCCAGATTGGAGAATTATATGTTGAGTTGCATTCCCGGATGATTTGCTTCTCCAGCAATTTATCCAGGATGTCTCGGATAGACTCGCATGTGGCTAACGGGATCCTGTACTGGCGTACGAAGGTCGGTGGCGCATTCGGATCAGTGGGGATGTGGACCGTGTGAAGTTGGGTCTCCCCACAGTCCTGCGAGTCTCGGGAGAAGATCGGCTGGAAGTCGTGGAACAACTTCTGTAGCACGTCTCTCTGGTCCTCGGTAGTGAAGGACATGCTTGTAATTCTTGTTTTAAGTTCTGATCGCGGACCGCAGAGTCCGTTTGTTCATGTGCTGCTGTATTTGAATGCTGATCGTGGACCCACGCCGCTGGGTTGGTTTCTGTAACAGTGTTTTCGACTAACCTCCGCCGTATTCGTGAGCTCAGAAAGCCTCTACCATCAGTTAAAAGACCGGTCTCGCGGAATAAACGCCAGTTCATTCACGCGCGCCCGTGTGATAGCGGCACGCCCCCTGAGCCTCAGAATATCGCTTGCGCATTCTCTCTCTCTTTGTTTGTGTCCCGCTAACCCACACACACACATACACGCCGCACACACGTGTCCCACGCCAGCTGCTCCCGGCAGACGCTGAGGACATAGCCACATCTGGTGGCTGCATCCGGCCATCTCTCGCTCTCTCTCTCTCTCGCTACTCCATCAGACGTCAGTGGCTCCGCCACTGAACGCTGTGAGGAATAGCTCCATCTGGTGGCCGCACAAAAGCCTGGCAATGCATTCTGGTAGCGTCGTGGCGAATGTCGAGAGACGGCGCGCGAGTTGGCCGCTCCTCATTTGCCTAAAGTATAAGTCGAATCTACTTTATGCTAATCAGAGGCGCCGGGCTCGACTCGCCGCCTCGGGAACGCTCGCGAATGCTCGCAAAAATGTGTTGTTTGAAGGAGAGCGCCTGTCAATCATCCTCTAGTGGCAGCCCACCAAGCGTGCAATACTGGGAAGCGGCACGTCGACACGCGTTTAAAATCGCCCCTGTGGACACGCACCTTGAAGGTGCGTGTCCACAGGGGCGATTTGTGAACGGCAAATTCACCTTCAAAAGACTGCCGGATGGTTCAGTCGATAAGACCAAAGTCATCTGCGCGTACTGTGGGTATGAAATGAGCTACCATAGAAGTACGTCCAGTCTGAGATATCACTTGCAAGCCACTTATATCCTAACTGTACTTATCTCCTGTTACACTATCTCCTGTGACATGTTCACTTTAATTGTTAGTGATATATTCTTATAAGCCTGTTTTGATCCCATGTTTTGGTAAGGGGATATTTGAAGTGTTAAATAAACATTTTCATAAATCAAGTATATTTGCCCTTATGTTGTTAAAAGTATTAAGAATATGAAAAATATATATATAAAGGTACATTTAGAAGAAAAAAAATTTGCCAAAAAATGCGATTAATTTGCGATTAAAAAAATCAATCTTTTGACAGCCCTAAATATTATAAAATATAATCTCTCTCTCTCTCTCTCTCTCTCTCTCCCTCTCTCTCTCAGGTGTCCACATTGTCCAGATCATGTACGGCTGTGAATGGGATGATGAGACTAATAAAGTTAAAGGTTTTCATCAAGAGGGTTTTGATGGAGAAGACTTCATAGTGTTTGACCTGAAGACAGAGACATGGATCGCTCCAAAACAACAGGCTCTCCTCACCAAACACAAGTGGGATCTTAATAAAGCTCGGATAGAACAGAGAAAACACTACCTCACCCAGCTTTGTCCTGATTGGCTGAAGAAGTATTTGAAGTTCGGGAGGAGCTCTCTGCTGAGAAAAGGTAGAATCACATGACCTGATGTGGTTTCATGGACACCATGTTCATGTTCCTTCTTTTGTTTCTAACCGACAGTAACATTACACACACACACACACACACACACACACACACATGTCACCAACACACACACACACACACACACACACACACACACACACACACACACACACACACACCTTCATCCCTCTGCCTCCTGTCTGTCTCAGTCCCTGTCTCTCTGTCTCTGTCTCACCCTCTGTCCTACCTTCCTCATCGATGTCTCTCCTCTTCATCAGTCTCATTATCTCTTCTGTCTCTTCTTTTCTCACTTATCTTCACATCACAGTTATTTACATTGAATACATACAAACATAAATGGTGTATGTGTCACTAAGGCATTTCAGATCCATCAGACATGATCATTAATACACAGCAGATCATAATAATAAGGATAAAGAACCTCTAACCCGTCTCTCTCTCCTCAGACCTTCCCTCAGTGTCCTTCCTCCAGAAGACTCCCTCCTCTCCAATCAGCTGCCACGCTACAGGTTTCTACCCTCAAAGAGCCGAACTGTTCTGGAGGAGAGATGGAGAGGATCTCCATGAGGACGTGGACCTCGGAGAGATCCTCCCCAACCACGATGGAACCTTCCAGATGAGTGCCGACCTGAAACTCTCAGTGGCAGCTGAAGACCGGAGCAGGTACGAGTGTGTGTTTCAGCTCTCTGGTGTGAAGAAGGACATCGTCAACACACTGGACGTCATCAGGAGCAACGAAGGTGAGACTGAGACCAGAAGTGATGAGAGACATTATTAGAAACATAATAATCAAACCACAGTTCAGAGGTCGTAGGCGCCGTATTGAATGAACTACTGGTCAGTTTTAGAGGATGAGTAGAATGATTTAATAACTGGATGAATGTATGTATCTGTCAGGAGATCAGTCAGGATCACGTTTTCAAAAGGACCAACAAACACACTGAATACAGGATTGTGGTCCGGTTGACAAATGGAGGTTCTTCTCCTGGAACCTGCTTCATCTGTTCAGGTTGTGACTATTTCCTCTTGTTTTGTGCTCAACAGAGAAGCCCACTGACATGACCACCGTCTTCATCGCCATCGCTGCAGTCGTACTTCTTGCTCTCGCTGGGATTGGATTCGTGGTTCACAAAAAGAGGAACTGTAAGACCCAAACGGAGACGTTGTCTCATCTCTTCTTGAGTTCAGGCTTTGAGTTGGTGACTTTATCCAGTAAACTTCAGCTTCAACTCTTTTTGTTGTTCTCCAGATCCACTCCTTCCATCATGACCTTTCACAGTAAAAGCCCTGGACATGTCATATCCACAGGAAGGATTTCACATGTTCATGTTTTTTGTTGCAGCCGATTGTCATCAGTGTCCTGACAACAACTCTGAACCTGAAACTGAGAAACTGAAGGACAATCCTGAACCCAGACCCTAAAGGACCAACTCAGCACCCTGCACACCGTGAGTATCTTCACATGGAACATGGACTCTTAGAAATGCTGACGTGACTGAACCGTGGACACTTGAGGTCTAAATGATTCTGTAAATATGGTTTCCTCTTTGTCTCTTTAGGTTTATGGATAAATATTGGACTTGATCAAGGAGCGGTGCCGCCAGCTTCTCCTCCGTAAACTGGGAACTCATCGCTTCTTCATCGTTCACGTCATGAACCGTTGAATCAGGGTCGGGAATCTAGTGGTAGATGCTCATCCATTGGAATACAAAGAAAACAAGCTGTCGGGCTTTCCTGGTGAGATCAATATCGGGGACACAAATGTAAAGTTTCGCAGCGTGGTGAACAAGTGAGGACGTTTAGAACGTGAGTCTGCCAGTGGAGGTTCAAACAAACACACGACTTGCACCAAGGAGACCGGTGTCCCAGACCGGTGTCCCGGAGCGTTGCTGCTTTCTTTTAAAAGTTCGGAGTTTCATGACGCGTTTCCTGTTAACTTGTTGACTCGCTGTGATGAATGTCTGATTGATGCTCTCATTGTTTTTATTTGACTTTGTATGGTGACTTTGAGTGTTTAGAAAGGCGCCCATAAATAAAATGAATTATTATCATTTGTTCACATGAGATCTTGTTGTTTCATCTCTTTTGATGTGTTTTTGAAATATTCTTATATTTATATTTATGATGGGGGGTCCTTAAAGGCGTCTGGGCTGTTTGGAGCTTCTCAGCACACTGATGGTGAAAATGAAATGAGATGTTTCTGAAAGTATGTCCTGCTGGTGTTTTGGGACAGTGGACGTCAGGGGCCTGAGGGGTATTCCACCAAACTCGCTAATTAAAGCGGTGCTTTCCTGGTTAAGCCTGGTTAGAACTAACGCCAACTTCCACTTGCGGCTAAACCCGTTCCATTAACGCATTTCAGCCGCGCCTTGTTGAGGCTAATTCAAGCGAGGCTAACGTTGTCGTGTGTTACGCACGTTCACGGGATATGAAGCCAGACCAGAACCAGGAATGTCGAATCATCGAGGAAATGGCAGAAAAGACCAGAGCAAAACTGTGTGTATGGAACTGTATGAGGAGTATAAACCCATCATAACCAAAAAAGGGAATACTGTAGTGATAAATAAAAATCACGAGGCTGCTTGGACAAGAATTGCCGAGCGATTAAATACGGAAGTACCGTCAAGAGTAACATGTTCTAATATAACACTGACTACAATTTCTCGAATGTGAGGATAGTGTAGAGGGGCAGGCTAACCATCAGGCTTACTTTAGCGGGGGTTTCAGAGAAGGCCGTCTGTCGGAAACAACTGTACCAGCAGAAGGTTCCGCCAAGCCGAGTCCTCGTGATTTTGTCACGTCAAAGACCAAAAATTACCAAAATTACATATATGAAGTACAAACAGACTATATTTTCATCAACCGTCTAAAAATACATGCTTGCAATTAAAAAAAATATGAATAGTTTATTTTGTCTAAGTGAGTGGTGATGTACCTGCCCTCGAATGTGGACATCGAAGGTTCACATCCCGGCGAGGACATGTGTGTTTTCTTTTAACACACGACAACGTTAACCTGGCTTGAATTAGCCTCAACAAGGCGCGGCTGAAATGCGTTAATGGAACGGGTTTAGCCACAAGTGGAAGTTGGCGTTAGTTCTAACCAGGCTTAACCAGGTAAGCGCCGCTTTAATTAGCGAGTTTGGTGGAATACCCCAATGATATTCCAAAATGCTGTCTTTTTGTGATTCCATATATGCTTACAGATCTTGTGAACTTCAGTTTATTGATATGAAGGATATTGATTATTGGCATATGTATGCTAACTGAAGCAACAGGAAGTAAAGAAGGACAACACAAGACAGAAGGACTACAAAATAAAACAGGAAACCAACAAGAGACAGAAACTACAAAACAACAGATCGTCACATTCAGTCGTGGTCAGCTGTTAGTTTATTGATATGGAGGATATTGATTATTGGCATAATTATGATGACTTCAGTTTATTGATAAGAAGGATATTGATTATTGGCATCTCTATGATGACTTCAGTTTATTAATAAGAAGGATATTGATTATTGGCATCTCTATGATGACTTCATTCGTGGTCGATCATTACTTTGTGGTTCATTGAGAGAAGGAAAGTCGGGAGACAACCTCACGTGGTTTCTCAGGAGCTCAAAGGCAGATACATGAAACGTCCACAGGGGGGCGCTGTCACGCTGCTGACTTCTCTGTGAAGATAAACTCTGGTATTGATCAGCTGTGATGAACTCTGGTATTGATCAGCTGTGATGAACTCTGGTATTGATCAGCTGTGATGAACTCGGGTATTGATCAGCTGTGATGAACTCAGGTATTGATCAGCAGTGAGCAGGAGGAGCTTTTGTTTAAAACTCAATATCATGAACAATATAAACACATTGTCTGGATAAAAGATGGGGCCGATATTGATTTGTTGATGATTAATAATTTAGTAATAGTATATAATACTGTATTCATCATATATAATACTGTGATAACAATTAATAACACGCATAATACATCCATTAACATAAATGACGTGGCATTAATGCTAAATAATATAGTATGAATCATGAATGACACTGTCCCAGTTAAAGAAGTGAGAACAAAGGAGGAGTTTCCTTGTGAAACGGAATTCTCTCCTCTTTTCTAAAGTGCTTCAACAACAACTAGTGAGGCTGAAACAGAGTCCAGACGCTGGTCTTTGATCAGCAGGAGGTTAAATGCTCCTTTCAGGTGCGGACAGCGTTGAGAAACCAGAATAAAGGGTCTCCAGCGTCCTCTCACGCAGGCTGAAAGAACATCGCTCCACTTTAACTTTCGTTATTAACCTCAGTGGCTCAGTCTTACCCGGATATTAGTGACGTAGTGCTCAGCTAAAATCCCCATTGGCTCAGACGGAGGGTGAAGTCAGCGCTCCTCCTGGTCTCAGCCTCACTTCAGCCCGGATAGAGCAGCAGCTCGGACGTCATCACTTTGCCTCCACAATAATAACAAGTGAAGAGTTGAAGACAGCTTGAGAAGGACAGGTGACGATGGAGACGTGGACTGTGCTTCTTCTCCTGGCCGTCGGCCTCCACAGCGCGGCCGCAGGTGAGTCCACACTTTAGTTGTTGGCTTTTAAGTTGCTCGCTTGTAACACAAGAACTGCGTCATGTCTTTAAGCCCTGTTTATATGAGCCGACGCTTCTTTCGGTCGTCTTTGGTGTTCAGCTCCAGGACTTCCTCCAAGTTCGGGATGAAATGTGTCTCCACACTGAAACACTCGTCTGTTTGAATGTAGTACGTCACTACTGAGTTGGTTTGGTCAGATCTGAAGCTGTTTAGTAGAACGTCACTCACAAATCATCCGTATTAGCACATATTATCATATTACATATAAATCATATCAGAGTGTATAAATATTGTGTGATAAGTAAGAAGAAATCCAGGTGAAGAAATTACAAAGTTTGAGGTCATTCATGAGCAGCGTCTCCATTACATAGTTTGTCCTCCAGAGGGAGCTATTTCATGTTTAAACAGCAGCAGCTAATGAATCTGTATGAAGTCTGTTCATGAGATGTGTTTATATTAAAAATGCTATCGGCTGATGTAGAACAAATATTAATATATTAGAATATTCTGGAATATAAAGCTGAGAGGATTTGGTTTCACACAACATGTTGTTTAACAACGATGTTGAGATTTAACTTCAGTTTACAGAAATCAACATTTATGAAAGTGAGGGACAAACGGTCAGATTTGGTTTCTTGGTTCTTTCTGTATTTAAAAAAATAACTTTTATACTCAAACATCTGAAATCCACAAACACTCTGACGACAACATCAAACACAATAAAACCTATTACTTGAATATGAAAAATAACAAACAGCAATAGAAGAGAGAGAGAAGCTGCTGTTTTAGCAGAAATTCATTATTTCAAACCTGAGAAGAAGAAATGTAAGTTTGATCAGAGTTTAAAGTATAAAATATAGACCATAAGGGAGTTGTATAATAATATGGAAGATGTTTGAATCTGTTGAATCTAGAAAATCAAAGATCATCTTATATTTCAGTGGGAGGTTTGTGATTTCAGACTTGAAACTAATGTGATGATGAGGAGTGTAAACTACTAACGATGCTTCCTGAAGAAGAAACCGCTCCACCAACTGGAAACTAAACTGGACTTTCACTTCACATGGAGATGAAATCAAATGAACAACGCCTCTTTCTACAAACTGCTTTCTGTCAACCAAAGTCAGGAACACAACTGAGCTAAATATGAGACTCCTTCACTATTTAATATCAGAATAAACACAGTTTTCAAGACAAAAGCACCAGAAACATGTTTGTGTTTGTTGAGAACAGCAGATATTATCAACGTGTATTGAATGTAGTTCTGTTGGATTGTGTGTGCAGGAAAACAACATTGTTCAGTGATTTGTTGAAGATAAAAACTGAGATCATGACGTTCATCTTGTGTTGCAGAGATTCACTCTCTGAAGTATTTCTTCACGTCGTCCTCTGGAGTCCCAAACTTCCCAGAGTTTGTGGCTGTTGGGTTGGTTGATGATGTTGAGATTGTTCACTATGACAGCAACACCATGAAAGCAGAACCCAAACAGGACTGGATGAACAGAATCACAGAAGATCATCCTCAGTACTGGCAGACTCTGACTGAGATCTATGTGGATAACCAGCAGTTCGCCAAAAACAGCATTGAAGTTTTAAAGCAGCGCTTCAACCAAACTGGAGGTTTGTTTATGTTTGACTTTATTCTGACAACATTTGGTTTATACACTCAACAAAAATATAAACGCAACACTTTTGTTTTTGCTCAAATTTTTCATGAGATGGACTAGAAAAATCTAAAATTCATTTCAGATACACACGTAGGGTTTTCTAAAAATGTGTAAAAACATTCATTTTTATTTTACTGTGTTTTTATAATAAGTGATGGGAAAAACATGCAGACTATTCCTTTATACTGTTTTCGAACACGGAGTGGAGTAGGACTTCATTTCCCAGAATCCCCTGTTTCCCCTTTTACAATACTTTTGTTTAAATTAATACTGTTCATGTATTAATTCTGTAATTCATGTATTTTATTGTTTAAAAACATTCTATGGCCCTTGAAACTGATTAAGGGTTAATTTTTCCTGTTTTAGGAAAAACTATTGTTTATTTCCGGGGGAGGAAGTTTCGAGAAGTTCTCCGGGACAGAGACGAGCGGCTGTGTGTTCTTCCTCGGCAGAGAACAAAGTCAGTGTGTGGAGACTCGAACTTAATGTTGGCCAAAATATTGCACTGCCTGGAGAGACTTTATCGGTCAGAGGATTCTTTCCACATATCTCCATCGATTGTGTTTTAGTTTACACGACGGTGACGGTTTTTCTTTTCTCGAGCCGCGATAGCGTGGTCTTCGTCACTAGCTCCGACATTAGCGCTGCGGTGAGTTAGCTCGGTGGCAGAGAGCTAGCCTGCTTCACAACACGGACGCGAGGAGCCGAGAACGAGGACGTGTTGCTGGTAGCCCGGGCTACGGGAGTCGTCGCGGAGCGGTCTGGACATCGCGCTACGGCCTGGCTGGCTAACGCCATATTGCATCTGCGACGGAAGGTTGCGTGAGTACTTGACATTGGAACGGAACCGAGAGACGGGACTGTTTTAAAGCAGACTATGGCTACGTTCACACCGCAGTTACAAGTGACCTGAATCTGATTTTTTCGCTCATATGGGACCCATATCTGATTTGCTTTTGACAATGTGAACAGCATAAGTCGCATTGAATCTGACATTTTCTAATCAGATTCAGGCCACATTTAAATGTGGTACTGAATCGGATACGTATCGGATTTTTTTGAATGCGACCGCAGTCTGAACAGCCAGGTCGCATTTAATGCGACTTTGACGTCATTCTGACCCGCGCTGCACTGTTTTGTAAATGAATGACAAATAAAGTTGATTGAAAAGCGTGATTGAAAACGTGAACTGTCCTGGTTTCCAAGTTTAACGCTTTGTGTGTGACCGGATAAAACTTCATGTGCACCAACTCTACGAATGGGCCCCAACGGTTAGGAAAACATATCCAAGCGCTTGGGTTAGTTTTTTTTTGGGTGGTAGCATTATTATTTCTTTTCTATTTCTATGTGAACTGTGAACATACTTTGGTACAGGAAATGCTGTGTGTTTGTTGGTTTCTATATACTCATCCATGTCTGAAGCATTCTCCAGGTATTATTCCAAAGGTTTAAAAAGGTTTACAGCAAATAAAGGTTTGTGTCTTACCTTTATATATTGTTCGTTAACATTCTTTCAGAGTAAACTGTATTTATTTGATTCCTGAGGGCTTACATAATTTTTTGCTATGGCATAGCATAGTGAGTTTTCAGTGGAGGCACCGCGCTAGTTACAAGACACCTTCTTTTGTTTCTCACTCAAGTGATAAAGTCCCTTGTTTAATTTGGTAGAGAAGAACCACAGCGAATTCACCATCTTTAGCTGAGAACCTAGGACCTGTTTTATTCTTATTGGGTGTGACCTCAGTGTAGATTTTAAACACTAAGGAAGAAGGGGTTACACACAATATTACCATTTCTCTCAAACATTGTTCACAAATCTGTCTAAATGTGTGATAGTGAGCACTTTTGCTTTGCTGAGATAATCCATCCCACCTCACAGGTGTGCCACATCAAGATGCCGATCTGACATCATGATTAGTGCACAGGTGTACCTTATACTGCCCACAATAAAAGGCCACCCTGAAATGTGCAGTTTTGTCTCACAGCAAAATGCCACAGATGCCACAAGCATTGAGGGAGCGTGCAATTGGCATGCTGACAGCAGGAATGTCAACCAGATCTGTTGCTCGTGCATTGAACGTTCATTTCTCCACCATAAGCCGTCTCCAAAGGCGTTTCAGAGAATATGGCAGTACATCCAACCGGCCTCACAACCGCAGACCACGTGTAACCACACCAGCCCAGGACCTCCACATCCAGCAGGTTCACCTCCAAGATCGTCTGAGACCAGCCACTCAGACAGCTGCTGAAACAATTGGTTTGCTTAACCAAACAATTTCTGCACAATCTGTCAGAAACCGTCTCAGGGAAGCTCAACTGCATGCTTGTCGTCCTCATCGGGGTCTTGACCTGACTCCAGCTCGTCGCCGTAACAGACTTGAGTGGGCAAATGCTCACATTCGATGGCGTCTGGCACGTTGGAGAGGTGTTCTCTTCACGGATGAATCTCGGTTTACATTGTTCAGGGCAGATGGCAGACAGCGTGTGTGGCGTCGTGTGGGTGAGCGCTTTGCTGATGTCAATGTTGTGGATCGAGTGGCCCATGGTGGTGGTGGGGTTATGGTATGGGCAGGCATCTGTTATGGACGAAGAACACAGGTGCATTTTATTGATGGCATTTTGAATGCACAGAGATACCGTGATGAGATCCTGAGGCCCATTGTTGTGCCATACATCCATGAACATCACCTCATGTTTCAGCAAGATAATGCACGGCCCCATGTTGCAAGGATCTGTACACAATTCTTGGAAGCTGAAAATGTCCCAGTTCTTGCATGGCCAGCATACTCACCGGACATGTCACCCATTGAGCATGTTTGGGATGTGCTTGACCGGCGTATACGACAGCGTGTACCAGTTCCCACTAATATCCAGCAACTTCACACAGCCATTGAAGAGGAGTGGACCAACATTCCACAGGCCACAATTGACAATCTGATAAACTCTATGCGAAGAAGATGTGTTGCACTGCATGAGGCAAATGGTGGTCACACCAGATACTGACTGGTTCTGAGTCCCCAGACCCCCAATAAAGCAAAAAATAAAGCACATTTCAGGGTGGCCTTTTATTGTGGACAGTCTAAGGCACACCTGTGCACTAATCATGATGTCAGATCAGCATCTTGATGTGGCACACCTGTGAGGTGGGATGGATTATCTCAGCAAAGCAGAAGTGCTCACTATCACACATTTAGACAGATTTGTGAACAATGTTTGAGAGAAATGGTAATATTGTGTATCTGGAATGAATTTTAGATCTTTAAGTCCATCTCATGAAATATGGGAGCAAAAACAAAAGTGTTGCGTTTATATTTTTGTTGAGTGTACTTTCATCCTGTATTTTAATAAACACACACACAGTCAGACAGGAACATGACTGAGACTACTGGATGCTGCTGGACTACACTGGTTCAGTGTTGCTGTCCATCCCATAATAAGCTCCAGAGGTCTACTGACCTGAGAGCAGGTCCAGTGAGCGTCCCACAGCGAGCTGCTTCACAACAAGTGTGCTGCAGCAGCAGCTTGTTTCAGGACACACAGCTGATGGAGGAACATGAGCGGCTGCTTTCTGAACGGACCAGCAGGACTGGAAACGGGACCCGGGCTGCTTCTGCTGGTCCACATACCAGACCAGGCTCAGCAGGTTTCCATGAAGCGGGCTGACTGGACCTCATGGTCCACGTCTCCTTCAGATCTCAGCGTGTCCATCCCATCAGATATATGACTCCCAAATATATGCTAGAAGGACAGCTTAGATTCACTGTCCGTGCCCCAGTGTGTCTGTGCCATAATACACATTTATATAACGCTGGAAGAAGGAATCCACCAGTTGATCAGCTGTTGATCCTCAGAGGAAGTCTTTATTTCATAAATATGTCAAACATTTTCTACTTCCACTTTCTCTAATATGAGAAATGTATGCGTTTCTCTGTTTTATATCATTTTATATTAAATACTGTTCAGTGTTGTTCAGACAAAGGATTTGAAGATTTCACCTTTAACCTCTCAGAACTTGACGCCATCGTTATTTCTAGACATTTAACAGTGTAAACAATTAATTGATTCATTGAAAAACAGTCATGACATTATCAATAATGACCAGAATCATTATTGTGTTATCCTTAAGTATTTAGTAAAAGTCCAGATTAGATAAGAATTAATTTACTTGACCAAAGTGTGTCTCTGCTACAGCTTTTCATTCAAAGTTAAATAAAGCAAAATGTCAAACTCACATTCTTTAGTTCAGGTTTCTCAACATGAGAAGTTTTCAGTGTAAAGCATTTATTGATTCATTGAAAAAAGTTTGTGACGGAATCAATAATGACAAGAATAAATAGTTTCAGTCCCAAATATGGAGGATATAACAGAGTATTTGGTGTATTTATGCCACAATAAATTAATCGACTGGTTGATCAACAGATAATCAGATTCAAGTCTTTTATAAGAAAAAACATCAAACATTTTCTAGTTCCACTTTCTCATGAGACTGTTGATTGATTGATTGAATTCTCTTCATGGATTATCAGAAAAAGAAAATAGGATCACATGTCAAAGTGAAAACACGTATTTCCATCGTGATCCAAAGATGTTAGAAGACAAAGTAAACACAAAGAAGACACAGGGTGCTGTCCTGTGGACGGCCATGGCCCGGGTGGTTGGAGAGCTCTACACCGTGGTGTGGAGCCTCCTGTCTGCCTGGGCTGGGGTGGTCCCTGTGGCGGCGCCCCCTGCAGGCATGGACCATGATTCCTCTCGGTGTGTACGGCCCCCAAAGGTAGCTTCTTCCTCACCTCAGATCTCGATGCCCAGCCATGTCTCCTCAGCAACAGTTAGTGTTTGTGTGTGGGTGTGTATTTGTGTGTGTATGTTTATGTGTGTGGGTGTGTATTTGTGTGTGTATGTTTATGTGTGTGGGTGTGTATTTGTGTGTGTATGTTTATGTGTGTGGGTGTGTATGTCTCTGTATCTCTGTCTATATATTTGTGGGGGTGGGAGGTTTTGGTTTCGTGGTGTTCTTTGTTGCTCACATCTTGTTTTGTTTTTGTTTTGTTCGCTTTTATTTTTTGTGAGGCACTTTGTGCTACTATAGGGTATGAAAAGTGCCATATAAATAAAGTCTGATTTGATTTGATTCAACATAAAAACTACATAAAAAGTTAAAATATATTTCATCACCTGTTAGAGAAATAGAAAAACATCTCCAACACAAACGAGGAAAAATAACACCATCATCATCAATCAATCCATAATCCATAAAAACTCCCTCTCCCTCTCTCTCTCCCTCTCTCTCTCTCTCTCTCTCCCCCTCCCTCTCTCTCTCTCTCTCTCTCTCTCTCTCTCTCTGTGTGCGCATGCGTGAGCGAGCTTGAGTGAGTGACCTATGGAGCGAGTGAGTTTTTCAAACTTTTTTTCTATATTCTATGCGTTAAGTGATTTTGTTTGTGTTGAGTTGTATTGTATTGCTTGTTGTAGTTTGTGGTTCTCGTGTCGCTGTTGACAGCCGGGCAGCATGCCCGTTGTCAGCAGTCAGGTGGAGCTGGAGAAGCTGACACGCCGACATGCGGTGAAGATTTCCCCGCATGTCGGCTGTTCAGTGGAGGAGGCCAGCTATGCTGTTGGAGAGCTTGTGGGATTTGACAGTGTAAAATCTGCCTCTCGGATGAACAGCGCAATTGTTATCTTTCTGGACGACATTAGCAAAGTGGAGAAGGTCGTTGAGAGTGATATCCTAGTGAACGATTCGTTTACACCGGTTCTCCCGCTGGTAAATCCTGCAAAGAAAATCATGATATCAAATGCACCTCCTTTCATTAAAAATGAGGAGTTGGCCAAGGAGCTGTCACGCTACGGGCAACTGGTGTCTCCCATTAAAATGGTGCTTTTAGGGTGCAAGTCACCAAAACTAAAACATGTGGTGTGTCACAGGAGACAGGTCTTCATGATCCCGAAAGACAACACGGCGGAGCTAAACCTGACCCTCAGTTTTAAAATTGACAATTTCAGCTACATTGTGTCCGCAACATCTGAAACGATGAGGTGTTATTGCTGTAGCGGGCCGATCAACCACCGGGACGGGCCGGTTGTAGCGGCGGTGGCGGCTCCGCCGGCGGCACCGAACAGGCCGATCAACCACCTGAATGGGCGGGTGGATCGGCCGTGCCTGGGGTGCCGCGAACCGTGGTGGAGCCGGACGAGCCCAGTGGCGAACAGTCGGCAGAGAAAGAGCAGGAGCCAGAGGTAGATACTCAGGACAGTGGGCAAGTTGTTACACTGCAACAAGATGAAAGGGAAGTCAGTGATAACAGAACGGTCCAGATCAGAGAAAACGTTGAGGAGGAGAAGCAGGCAGTGATACACAGCAAGAAGGGTGCAGTGTTGAGAATGAACTGATGACTGAAATGTGTGATGGGGAAACTCTACGAAAGAGATGCCATAAAAGGAAAAACAGTGTTGACGAAGCACAGAGCGGTGCTAAAAACAAGAAATCACTGGAGGAAATGTCAGATGAGTGTGAGTGGATGCCTTCACAAGAGGATGACATGGTTTTTTATCCCCTCGAGAAAATTAAAAGGTATCTGTCACAAACCAAAGGGCAGAGGGCCGTTAAAACAGAGCAGTTCTTCCCTGATCTCACGGGGTTTGTCACGTCTGTGGCAGAGCTGAGGCAGGAGGAGGGCGCTTTCACTGTGAAAGAGATTTTTCGACTCAAGAAATTAGTGACAAGGGTCAATGCTCAACTGATTGATGATGATGATGATGATGATGAATGAATGGAAGAAGTCTCTCCACATACTGTCTGTATGTGTCTGTGCACTATTGGTGGTCTTTTTCTTTCCAATGAGTGATTTCAAAATAGGCTCTTTAAACATCAATGGTGCAAGAAGTGATATGAAAAGAGCTTCTCTCCTCAAGCTGATGGAATTGAAGCACCTAGATGTTTTCTTTGTTCAAGAAACTCACAGCAGCAGTGAGAATGAACATGACTGGAGGAAAGAGTGGCCGGGGGAAATCTTTCTCAGTCATAAAACCTCCAACCGTGGTGGAGTGGCTGTGCTCTTTTCCAACAGCTTTACTCCTTTTTCTTTTGAGGCAGAAGAAATTATGAGTGGTCATATTTTAAAGGTCAAAGTGCAATATGAACAGGTAAATATGACTTTTATAAATGTGTACACTCCAGCTTTGAGCTCTGAGAGATTGTGTTTTTTAAGGGTTTTGGGTGATGCTATTGAAAAGTGTTCGAATGATTTCTTGTTTCTGGGAGGTGACTTCAACTGCACCGAAAATGCAAAGCTAGACAGAAACCACTTGGAGCTTCACCAGGCCTCGTCCATCAGACTCAGACAGATGATTGAGACGTGTGAGCTAAAAGATGTGTGGAGAGGTTTTAATAGAACAATCTGTTTTCACTGGCAAGACTTGATCGTTTTTATTGTTTTGGGCATCATTTTAATATTTTTAAAAATTGTCAGATGTTTCCCGTCGGCATGTCCGATCACTCTCTTGTGCAGTGTGCTTTCCATATTCAGGACACTAAGCTCCACAGCGCCTACTGGCACTTTACCACTAGTCTTTTAAATGACAAATCTTTTAGAGATGCTTTCACTTTTTTATGGTGTTCACATCAAAAGAATAAGCCTGGTTTTTCTTCAGTACAGCGGTGGTGGGATTTTGGTAAGAGTCTTGTCAAACAGTTTTGCCAGCAGTATACTCGCAATGTCACCAAGTACATCACCAGGTCTCTTCAAGACCTAGAGATAGAAGTAGTAGAACTACAGAGTCTGGTAGACTCTACCAAGAATCAAGGACATGTTGAAGCCCTTAAATCCAAAAAGGCTGCTTTAGCCAACCTGTTGGGCATCACAGCACAGGGGGCTTTGGTCCGCTCTCGCTTCATGAATGCATCTCAGATGGATGCTCCATCACAGTATTTTTTTTGGTTTGGAACGTAAGAATGGCCAGAAGAAGATCTTTCATTCACTACACTCTGAAGACTGATCTGCAATAACAGGGACCCCTGAAATTCGCAGATATGCCACCTGCTTTTACAGAGAGCTATACAAAAAGGAGTATGTGGAAGACTTGGCGCGAGCCGAATCCTTTTACACCGGTCTACCCCGTGTGGATGTTGATACTAACGCAGCGTTGGATACCGAACTTTCTCTAGAGGAACTCTACACGGCTGCATTGAGTCTTGGAACTGGTAAAGCTCCTGGCATCGACGGCCTTCCTGTGGAGTTTTATAAATCTTTCTGGTCAGTGGTGGGCGGAGATCTACTGGAGGTGTTCCAGGAAAGTCTGTCTAAAGGACAATTACCACTAAGCTGCAGGAGGGCAGTGATCACATTGCTGCCAAAAAAAGGAGATCTGCAGGATCTTAAGAACTGGAGGCCGGTCTCCCTGTTGTGTGGAGACTATAAAATCTTCTCTAAGGCTCTGGGGTCCAGACTAAGAGAGGTGATGAGTGAGGTCATTCATGTTGACCAGACCTACTGTGTGCCCGGCAGGTTAATAAGTGATAACATCACTTTTGTTCGACATATTTTGGATGTCTCTGGCTCATTGGATGTAGATGCTGGTCTTATTTCCTTAGGAAAAAGCATTTGACCGGGTTGAACATCAGTATCTATGGCAGACCCTGAAAGTTTTTGGGTTCAGCCCAGGTTTTATCGCTAAGATTCAGGTACTGTACTGTGACATTGCGAGTATACTTAAAGTTAATGGTGGCTTGGCCGCACCCTTTGCGGTCCAGAGGGGGGTACGGCAGGGATGTTCCCTTTCTGGGATGTTATATTCCCTTGCCATTGAGCCTCTGCTGAACAAACTTAGGAGAGAACTCTCCGGTGTTTGTTTTCCAGGGTGCACGTCAGCGTTTAAGCTATCAGCGTAGATGATGTGGTGATTATCCTCAATAAACAGAGCGTTATTCGCATTTTAGAAGAAAATGTACGTATTTTTAAAAAACTATCATCTGCCACCATTAACTGGAAAAAGAGTGAAGCTGTCCTTATTGGGGAAAAAGACTCTAAACACCTTGGGCCCTAGTTTCGTAGACCAGGCGCAGTCAGCTTTCAGCGCACCTGCGCCGCGCCGACGGGGTGTGTCCGCCTGGACTTTGCAAGTTTTGTGCACCGCGCAGGCTCGCGCAGGCACACCTCCCGTCTCGCCCACCGGCGCAAGTGGGAAAGAGGGAGGAGGAGAAGGCGTGAGTGGGAGACGTTTTGGTCCGAGAGGCTGAGTTTCCGTTACGCGTGCCATCTGCCTTTGATCTGACGTCAGATGTGACGGGACAATCTATATAGATATACATTCAATCAATCAATCAAATTTTATTTATATAGCACATATACAAGCGGCTGAGCCGCAACCAAAGTGCTTCACAGAAAGTGCTTGTGTTTAAGTGCTAAATGCACTTAAAAAGAAAAAGAAAGAAAAGGGTTAAAAGACAACGACTGAATTAGACAATATAAAAGACACTAATCGAAGGCAAGGGAGAAAAGGTGGGTCTTTAACTGGGGTTTAAAAATATTTAAAGACTGGGCCGCCCGGATGTGTAGGGGGAGGGAGTTCCAGAGTCTGGGGGCTGCCACTGCGAAGGCTCTGTCCCCCCTGGTTTTTAGCCTGGACCTGGGCACTTCCAACAACAGTTGGTCAGCTGACCGGAGTGCTCTCGATGGGATGTGGCGGTGGAGAACATCAGACAGGTAGGTGGGGGCCAGACCATGAAGGGATTGGTAAACAGTCAGAAGAAGTTTGAAGTCAATGCGGTAGCGGATGGGGAGCCAGTGGAGTGATGCAAGGACCGGGGTGATGTGATCTTGCTTCTTTGTACGGGTGAGGAGTCGGGCGGCTGAATTTTGAACTAACTGCAGGCGGCGGAGTTGTGATTGGTCGATGCCTGCGTATAGGGCGTTGCAGTAGTCCAGTTGTGAAGTTATAAAAGCATGGATGACTCTCCAGATCACTCTGGGGCAGGTAGGCTTTGGCCTTGGCAATAGTTCTCAGGTGGAAAACGCTTTTTTGAACTACTGCGCTGACCTGCTGCTCAAACTTGAAGGCACTGTCAAAAATCATGCCCAGATTTCTGACAGAAGGCCTGATGGTAGAGGCGAGAGGGCCCAGGGCATCGTTGGAGAAGGCTGGAGAGGTTTTTCCAAAAACAATGGTCTCGGTCTTGCTGTCATTGAGGTTGAGGAAGTTTGCACCCATCCATGCTTTGATGTCAGCCAGACAGTCGAGCAGTGGATGGAGTGCAGCCTGCCCATACAACCCTGAGGGGGAGATACAGCTGCACATCATCTGCATAACAATGGAAGGAGATATTGTGGTTGATTAGGATTTCCCCTAGGGGTAGAACGTACAACAGAAAGAGAATGGGGCCTAGTATGGAGCCTTGAGGGACCCCGCAGGTGAAGGGGGCAGCAGACGAGATGGAATCACCAAGCTGTACAGAGAAGCTCCTGTTGGCCAGGTAGGACTGGAAGAACTTCAGGGCTGTGCCTTTGATGCCTACGTGATGCTCTAGCCGAGACAGCAGGATCCTATGATCCACCGTGTCAAAGGCTGCTGTAAGGTCTAAAAGCACCAGGATCACAGGGCTACCTGAGTCAGCGGCTAGGAGCAGGTCGTTAAGCACTCTCAGGAGAGCAGTCTCAGTGCTGTGGGCTGTTCTAAAGCCAGACTGGAATTTCTCATAGATGTTGTTGTTGTTTAAAAAGGATTTTCACGTGTTGATTCAATTAGTTGCATTAAATAGTGTTTGTTGTGATTGTTTATTGCATTTAAATGTGCCTGGAACTGTGGAAACCTGCCTGGCTGGAAACCTGTGGAAACCTGAGTGGCTTGTATAAGCATCCACTAACAAAGAGGGTAGCTGACCTACAGTGGAGGCTCTTACATGGTGCGGTAACTGTCAATGCTTTCCTGGCTGTAATTGACTGTGGCATAAGTGATGTTTGTCCTTTCTGTCCCTACAAAGTGTTCCACTGTTTTTCAGTGTGCGTGCGTCTGGCACCATTGTTTGACGTGTTGGAAAAATTGTTTAAAAAAATGGGTGAGTTTTTCTCCAGACAACAGTTCATTATCGGTCTCAAGTACAGAAAGTCGGCCAAACACAAATGTCAGATAGCTAATTTCATTTTGGGACAAGCAAAAATGGCTATACAGGTCCTTCTCAAAAAATTAGCATATTGTGATAAAGTTCATTCTTTTCCATAATGTAATGATAAAAATTAAACTTTCATATATTTTAGATTCATTGCACACCAACTGAAATATTTCAGGTCTTTTGTTTTAATACTGATGATTTTGGCATACAGCTCATGAAAACCCAAAATTCCTATCTCAAAAAATTAGCATATCATGAAAAGGTTCTCTAAACGAGCTGTTAACCTAATCATCTGAATCAACGAATTTACTCGAAACACCTGCAAAAGATTCCTGAGGCTTTTAAAAACTCCCAGCCTGGTTCATTACTCAAAACCGCAATCATGGGTAAGACTGCCGACCTGACTGCTGTCCAGAAGGCCATCATCGACACCCTCAAGCAAGAGGGTAAGACACAGAAAGAAATTTCTGAACGAATAGGCTGTTCCCAGAGTGCCGTATCAAGGCACCTCAGTGGGAAGTCTGTGGGAAGGAAAAAGTGTGGCAGAAAACGCTGCACGACGAGAAGAGGTGACCAGACCCTGAGGAAGATTGTGGAGAAGGGCCGATTCCAGACCTTGGGGGACCTGCGGAAGCAGTGGACTGAGTCTGGAGTAGAAACATCCAGAGCCACCGTGCACAGGCGTGTGCAGGAAATGGGCTACAGGTGCCGCATTCCCCAGGTCAAGCCACTTTTGAACCAGAAACAGTGGCAGAAGCGTCTGACCTGGGCTACAGAGAAGCAGCACTGGACTGTTGCTCAGTGGTCCAAACTACTTTTTTTCGGATGAAAGCAAATTTTGCATGTCATTCGGAAATCAAGGTGCCAGAGTCTGGAGGAAGACTGGGGAGAAGGAAATGCTAAAATGCCTGAAGTCCAGTGTCAAGTACCCACAGTCAGTGATGGTCTGGGGTGCCATGTCAGCTGCTGGTGTTGGTCCACTGTGTTTTATCAAGGGCAGGGTCAATGCAGCTAGCTATCAGGAGATTTTGGAGCACTTCATGCTTCCATCTGCTGAAAAGCGTTATGGAGATGAAGATTTCATTTTTCAGCACGACCTGGCACCTGCTCACAGTGCCAAAACCACTGGTAAATGGTTTACTGACCATGGTATTACTGTGCTCAATTGGCCTGCCAACTCTCCTGACCTGAACCCCATAGAGAATCTGTGGGATATTGTGACAGTGTTAATTTTGGCAGCTATTTTAGATTTAGTCTTAGTCTTTAGACGAATATGCTTATTAATTTTAGTCACATTTTAGTCATTGTTTACCCTCATAGTTTTAGTCTAGTTTTAGTCGACGAAAAGTAAAAACATTTTGGTCAACTTTTAGTCATTACTTTTAGTCCCATTTTAGCACTGCCGCCCCCATATGCGTCTGCTTTAAGTTGCCGGTCCATAATTTGGCCTATGTTGAATCTGTTGTCTCATTTCTATTGGCTGCATGTGTAGCTATTACAACAGGACAATTCCATTCCATCAAGCTTCTAGCTGCTTATTCTGTCTATGAAATATGGATATTATTTTGGGTAGTGTCCATGGACGGTTTTGTTGCCAGGAATGGTCCTTTCCTCTCCCTGCCCTAAATATGTGTGTATAGTGTACTTCTTCTGTGCCATTTATGTATTTAACTTTCTCTATCACTTCAATAACTCTTTGACCGTCATTTGCTCTGCTCTGAACTCGTCTCCCGTTTGGGCAAACACAACGACTCACGGCCAAACGTAAATCAGGCTTTCCGATTGGCTGTAAAAGCCGCTACGGGAGCCAATACGAGCGTCCGATGCATAAACGTGCCTCTATACGTCACGAGCAAGATGGCGGATGAAAATACTGATCGATATACATAACAGAACGGAGAAATGCTATTTTTAGCTCGTCATCGTCTCGTCTTAGTCATAGAAAAAATGCTTTTGACGAACATATTTCGTCATAGTTTTTGTTAACGAAATTAACACTGTATTGTGAAGAGAAAGTTGAGAGACGCAAGACCCAACACTCTGGATGAGCTTAAGGCCGCTATCGAAGCATCCTGGGCCTCCATAAGACCTCAGCAGTGCCACAGGCTGATTGCCTCCATGCCACGCCGCATTGAAGCAGTCATTTCTGCAAAAGGATTCCCGACCAAGTATTGAGTGCATAACTGAACATAATTATTTGAAGGTTGACTTTTTTTGTATTAAAAACATTTTTCTTTTATTGGTCGGATGAAATATGCTAATTTTTTGAGATAGGGATTTTTGGTTTTTCTTGACTTTTTTGCCAAAATCATCAATATTAAAACAATAAAAGGCTTGAACTACTTCAGTTGTGTGTAATGAATCTAAAATATATGAAAGTCTAATGTTTATCAGTACATTACAGAAAATAATGAACTTTATCACAATATGCTAATTTTTTGAGAAGGACCTGTATATGTGAGTCGGAAAAGGAAAATCGACCACTCGGCAGACATTGATCTGACACTGTTGTTTAAGAGGATGGTCAAGGCCAGAATAACGATCGATTTTAACTATTATAAAGAAATGAAGGATGTGGATGAGTTCAGCCTGAAGTGGGCTCACGGCGACGTGTTGTGCTTTGTGATAGAAAGCCAGCTATTTTTTTCTGAAGAGTTATTGTAATTTTACTGCGTACTTATTTATTGTTGTTTTGCCTGTGTGTCTGAAGATGACCATTTTCATTTGTGATTAGTCTCCTTTAAAAGAATGACAGAATAAAGTATTTCTTAAAAATCAAAAAAATCTAATCTCTCTCTCTCTCACTCTCTCTCTCTCTCTCTCTCTCTCTCTCTCTCAGGTGTCCACATTAACCAGTGGATGTACGGCTGTGAATGGGATGATGAGACGAATGAGGTTAAAGGTTATGATCAATCTGGTTATGATGGAGAAGACTTCATAGTGTTGGACCTGAAGACAGAGACATGGATCGCTGCAAAACAACAGGCTCTCATCACCAAACACAACTGGGATCTTAATAAAGCTCATACAGAAGTGCAAAAACACTACCTCACCCAGTTTTGTCCTGATTGGCTGAAGAAGTATTTGAAGTTCGGGAGGAGCTCTCTGCTGAGAAAAGGTAGAATCACATGACCTGATGTGGTTTCATGGACACCATGTTCATGTTCCTTCTTTTGTTTCTAACCGACAGTAACATTACACACATGTCAGCAACCCACACACACACACACCTTCATCCCTCTGCCTCCTGTCTGTCTCAGTCCCTGTCTCTCTGTCTCTGTCTCACCCTCTGTCCTACCTTCCTCATCGATGTCTCTCCTCTTCATCAGTCTCATTATCTCTTCTGTCTCTTCTTTTCTCACTTATCTTCACATCACAGTTATTTACATTGAATACATACAAACATAAATGGTGTATGTGTCACTAAGGCATTTCAGATCCATCAGACATGATCATTAATACACAGCAGATCATAATAATAAGGATAAAGAACCTCTAACCCGTCTCTCTCTCCTCAGACCTTCCCTCAGTGTCCTTCCTCCAGAAGACTCCCTCCTCTCCAATCAGCTGCCACGCTACAGGTTTCTACCCTCAAAGAGCCGAACTGTTCTGGAGGAGAGATGGAGAGGATCTCCATGAGGACGTGGACCTCGGAGAGATCCTCCCCAACCACGATGGAACCTTCCAGATGAGTGCCGACCTGAAACTCTCAGTGGCAGCTGAAGACCGGAGCAGGTACGAGTGTGTGTTTCAGCTCTTTGGTGTGAAGGAGCACATCGTCAACACACTGGACGTCATCAGGAGCAACAAAGGTGAGACTGAGACCAGAAGTGATGAAGGTGGGAAGCACACGCGTAGTTTACGGGAACAGTCTATGCGTTTTTATGTGGACGGGGAGTTTTGCTTCCTAATATTGTTTAATCGTCAGTTTCTTTCCTTTAGTTTGTATCTATAATTTTAAGGCTTTGATTAATATTACATCAATGCAGGTTATCTCATTTCAGCGTGTTCCGTGTCTAAAGATGACAATAAAATCTGATTGATTTGCTCAGATCTAGACCAGAATTATTACCATGATTTTATTTGTGCTGCATTATCACTGTTTACATTGATTATGAGAGAAACATATTAATCGTGTTTTGTGCTCAACAGAGAAGCCCGCTGACATGACCACCGTCATCATCATCGCTGCAGTGGTACTTCTCGTCCTCGGTGCTGTGATTGTATTTCTGGTTTACAGAAGAAGAATTTAGAGACCCAAACAGACACTGGGGCTGCGGTTGAATAGAAAAAGTAATGCATGAAAGTCATTGTTAAATATGCAAATATGGATAGTTTGTTTTCGTGAACGGCCGAGGTGTGCGGCACTTTAAATGTTGCCCTCACAAGGAATTGTGGGTCGGTGTAATATCCTTTCTTTCGTAAAGGAAGATCTGTTGCATCCTACACTAAAGGAGATCTGAAAGGAAGCATTGCAGCTCCTTTCCTTCAAATTTAGAGAAATCAAGCAGCTCTTATCATGGCGGCCACTTGTTTACTTCCGGGTCACTTCTTCAGTTAAGAACCTTCCCAAGCAAAAGAAGAAGAGTCAAAGTTGCCAGCCATCAAACTCCTCTTTAAAGTATAAGTTTGGCGGAAATTGAAAATCAAGCTATTTTCTGAATGAAAATACATCAACTAAGCCGTGGAGGAAGTAATTTTCGCTCATCACGCAGTTCAGAGCTAGCACCGCCGGGAGCTAGAGTCCCAAATCGCAAACAGTGGGTTAGCATGGGGCATACAGCCACACGCTTTCAAAATCGCATTTTTAAACCACTAACATTGCTCAAAACAGCGCCAAACCTCGTCAGCAGCTTGCTCTGGGTGTTGTAGAAGAAATTGTGTTACCTTAGAATTCTTATTTGGTTTTGGTATAATGTTCCTTTCTCTCTAAACATCAAATGTCCTGCTGAGCTGCATTCATTGTATGTAAGCCTTGTCATGTTGATGAAAAGAACCTCTGGTCTGTCCCCCTTCCTGGACCGTCCCCGAAACACCTTCACCTCACATACTTGATCAAGGCCTTCATGAATGGCCCCTGTTGTGACACTATGTAGAAAGAACCCAGCTGTTCCGAGGGAAGTCACACCTTTATGTTGTCTCAGGAAGTCTCTTCCCCTCGGTGAGACGCGTATTGAATCTATGTAAATCCACTGTTTAGACCTGCCCCTTTGGTTCTGTATAAGTTGTCTCTTGCCTCACATCATTGCAGATTGGGCTGTGTGGCAACCGCGACATTGTCTTTTCTCCACTGTCAGTGATTAAACCTCATTTGAACCAGCCACTGAATTGGACCTGAAGAGTTTTCTTCCACAGTGTCTACACATAAAACGAAGCACCAACAACTCAGTTCATGAACCCGAAGTTTATAACAGAAGACAGTTAAGAACACTCACCAATTCTACCCCTGCCAGCTCCTCCCGAAGGATAGTCCGTAAGTGTCGATTACCGAACGCAATGCAAAACGAGGGAGACCACTGAAGATTTCGCCCAGAATAAAACGAGTATACTTTTAAATTAGTGGCAGTTTGGCCAAATATAAGTTAATAACAGTGGGTAAAACGTCGGGATGGTTTGTATACAATTCCAATCAGTTCAAGACAGCAGCCTTATCTGAAGCCTTATCTTCAGTGGTCTCCCTCGTTTTGCATTGTGTTCGGTAATCGTCACTTACGGACTGTCCTTCGCGAGGAGCTGGCAGGGGTAGAATTGGTGAGTGTTCTTAACTGTCTTCTGTTATAAACTTCGGGTTCATGAACTGAGTTGTTGGTGCTTCGTTTTATGTGTAGACACCCAGAGCAAGCTGCTGACGAGGTTTGGTACTGTTTTGAGCAATGTTAGTGGTTTAAATATGCGATTTTGAAAGCGTGTGGCTGTATGCCCCATGCTAACCCACTGTTTGCGATTTGGGACTCTAGCTCCGACTGGCTAGCTCTGAACTGCGTGATGAGCGAAAATTACTTCCTCCACAGCTTAGTTGATGTATTTTCATTCAGAAAATAGCTTTATTTTCAATTTCCGCCAAACTTACACTTTAAGTGATTGTTTTCCAATATTTATTTGATCCTGCAAATAAAAATCTATTTAAATGAATTGCCTTCTGGTCTTTTTCTGCACCACTCAGCAATATAAAACAACACTGTGATCTTAGAATACATACCGATGCATCAGTTTGAACATTACAGTTAAGAGCTTATAACTGACAGGAAAACATCGGACCTAAATTATAACTACAAATCCCCTCACAACCATGAAAAACAGTATAAAAGAGGAAAAACAAGGACACCTGGTGGGCAAAGTAAACCGGTGCGTGAGGGTCTGTGAAAACAATCTACAAAACTTTTATTTTGACAGTCAAAACAACACGATGGTACTGTGTTCTGCATCCCATCCTCTCCTCTAATGCAGCAGAAACACTCATACAAGCCTTCATTACAACCAGACTGGACTATTGCAACATCATTCTCTATGGCCTTCCCTTCACCGACCTCCAAAAATCCATGTTTGCGGTGGTTATTTGTGTTGAATAAAGCACAAAGTCAGAAACGTTTCTTTATGGAGGGTTTAATCGATTTCTGGCTCCTTCTTTCTTATGATGCACACATGTATATCGGACCTTCCTTTATGTCTTTAAGCACTTACAAAATGCAGAAACAGATGCATGATTGTTTTTTTAAACAAAGCATAAGGTTATATGATTACATGAGACATGGGATTTTTTCCCCCTGTAAACTGTGTTGGACATCACAAATATTTCCTCATTTGACAGATTTTTCTCCTGTGTGAGTTCTCATGTGATCCTGTAAATGTTGACGCCATCTAAATGATTTTAAACAGACTGAAAGGTTTCTCACTTGAATGGATTTTAATGTGTTTATTTAAATTTCCGCTCTCTGTAAAAGTTTGTTACAAACTGAGCAGCTGAAAGGTCTCTCTCCTGTGTGAGTTCTCTTGTGTGTGTGTAAATGATATCTCATTGCAAATTTTTTCTGACAAACTGAGCAGCTGAAAGGTTTTTCTCCAGTATGAGTCCTCGTGTGTCTCTTCAGGTCGCCACTTGCAATGAAACCTTTATCACACACTAAGCACCTGAAAGGTTTTTCTCCTGTGTGGATTAACATGTGATTCTGTAAATTTCCACTCTGTGTAAAACACTTCCTACAAACTGAGCAGCTGAAAGGTCTCTCCTGTGTGAGTTCTCATGTGTCTCTTCAGACTTCCACTGATTGTAAATGTTTTCCCACACTCAGAGCAGATAAATTGTTACCCACCAGTTCTACATCTAAATTCACTGTCAGGGATTTCATTTTTCAAAGCCTTTAAACCTGACTGAGGTTCTCTGGTCTCCTGCCAATCATCATTGTGTTCATGCTCAGGTTCAGAAAAGTTTCCAATCTTGTCATAAGTATCTGATTGTAAATGTGAATCTGAGTTCCTGGCTGGTTCTGGTCCTCCACAGTCCTCTTCATCATATTCCTTCTTCATGTGTTCTTAAACATCCAGACAGGTTTATCCAGACATACAGAGACTCTGATGGATCAGTACTGGTGAAGGTAACAGACACTTTCTAAACACCACGAAGGAACTCTCCGTTTCTCGCTGTTTCTACTGACGCCAGGCGCCATTTTGCTAAAAGACAAACATCCGGTTTCCGCAGTTACTTGGTGCGTAACCTACAAAATAAAAGCACATAAACTTACATTACAAAAATAATATTGAATTTTTCTTGCACTTGCATCTTTCTTACTAGCCATGTTTAGATCATCTGACTAAAGAAGGTTGGGCGTCCTGCTACATTAAAGTAGGGGGTAATTAGCTCAATTCCCAAACTAAACAAATATATAACACACACACACACACACACACGCACAGAGAGCATAGAACAGCCCTTTACATCAATGAAAACACACTTGGAGCTCTTGTTTGTTGTCGACAGCCAGACTGAACACAAGCAGACTAAGACACTACTGCAGAGTATGTGAGCTGCATTCATACATTTCTGCACATTACATTGCATGAGCCTGCAGATGACCCCAGCAGAGCTGATCAGCAGGAGGTTAAATGCTCCTTTCAGGTGCGGACAGCGTTGAGAAACCAGAATAAAGGGTCTCCAGCGTCCTCTCACGCAGGCTGAAATAACATCGTTCCACTTTAACTTTCGTTATTAACCTCAGTGGCTCAGTCTTACCCGGCTATTAGTGACGTCGGTGCTCAGCTAAAATCCCATTGGCTCAGATTGAGGGTGAAGTCAGCGCGCCACTACTGCCAGACTCAGGACCGTCATCACTTTGCCTCCACAATAATAACAAATGAAGAGTTGAAGACAGCTTGAGAAGGACAGGTGACGATGGAGACGTGGACTGTGCTTCTTCTCCTGGCCGTCGGCCTCCACAGCGCGGCCGCAGGTGAGTCCACACTTTAGTTGTTGGCTTTTAAGTTGCTCGCTTGTAACACAAGAACTGCGTCATGTCTTTAAGCCCTGTTTATATGAGCCGACGCTCATGTATAAATATTGTGTGATAAGTAAGAAGAAATCCAGGTGAAGAAATGACAAAGTTTGAGGTCATTCATGAGCAGCGTCTCCATTACATAGTTTGTCCTCCAGAGGGAGCTATTTCATGTTTAAACAACAGCAGCTAATGAATCTGTATGAAGTCTGTTCATGTTATGTGTTTATATTAAAAATGCTATCGGCTGATGTAGAACAAATATTAATATATCAGAATATTCTGGAATATAAAGCTGAGAGGATTTGGTTTCACACAACATGTTGTTTAACAACGATGTTGAGATTTAACTTCAGTTTACAGAAATCAACATTTATGAAAGTGAGGGACAAACGGTCAGATTTGGTTTCTTGGTTCTTTCTGTATTTAAAAAAATCACTTTTACACTCAAACATCTGAAATCCACAAACACTCTGACGACAACATCAAACACAATAAAACCTATTACTTGAATGTGAAAAATAACAAACAGCAATAGAAGAGAGAGAGAAGCTGCTGTTTTAGCAGAAATTCATTATTTCAAACCCGAGAAGAAGAAATGTAAGTTTGATCAAAGTTTAAAGTATAAAATATAGACCATAAGGGAGATGTATAATAATATGGAAGATGTTTGAATCTGTTGAATCTAGAAAATCAAAGATCATCTTATATTTCAGTGGGAGGTTTGTGATTTCAGACTTGAAACTAATGTGATGATGAGGAGTGTAAACTACTAACGATGCTTCCTGAAGAAGAAACCACTCCACCAACTGGAAACTAAACTGGACTTTCACTTCACATGGAGATGAAATCAAATGAACAACGCCTCTTTCTACAAACTGCTTTCTGTCAACCAAAGTCAGGAACACAACTGACCTAAATATGAGACTCCTTCACTATTTAATATCAGAATAAACACAGTTTTCAAGACAAAAGCACCAGAAACATGTTTGTGTTTGTTGAGAACAGCAGATATTATCAACGTGTATTGAATGTAGTTCTTTTGGATCGTGTGTGCAGGAAAACAACATTGTTCAGTGATTTGTTGAAGATAAAACTGAGATCATGACGTTCATCTTGTGTTGCAGAGATTCACTCGATGAAGAATTTCTACACGTCGTCCTCTGGAGTCCCAAACTTCCCAGAGTTTGTGGCTGTTGGGTTGGTTGATGACGTTGAGATGGCTCACTATGACAGCAACACCATGACAGCAGAACCCAAACAGGACTGGATGAACAGAATCACAGAAGATGATCCTCAGTACTGGCAGAGGGAGACTGAGAACTGTGTGGGTCAACAGCAGATCGACATAAACAACATTGAAATTGCAAAGCAGCGCTTCAACCAAACTGGAGGTTTGTTTATGTTTGACTTTATTCTGACAACATTTGGTTTATACTTTCATCCTGTATTTTAATAAACACACACACAGTCAGACAGGAACATGACTGAGACTACTGGATGCTGCTGGACTACACTGGTTCAGTGTTGCTGTCCATCCCATAATAAGCTCCAGAGGTCTACTGACCTGAGAGCAGGTCCAGTGAGCGTCCCACAGCGAGCTGCTTCACAACAAGTGTGCTGCAGCAGCAGCTTGTTTCAGGACACACAGCTGATGGAGGAACATGAGCGGCTGCTTTCTGAACGGACCAGCAGGACTGGAAACGGGACCCGGGCTGCTTCTGCTGGTCCACATACCAGACCAGGCTCAGCAGGTTTCCATAAAGCGGGCTGACTGGACCTCATGGTCCACGTCTCCTTCAGATCTCAGCGTGTCCATCCCATCAGATATATGACTCCCAAATATATGCTAGAAGGACAGCTTAGATTCACTGTCCGTGCCCCAGTGTGTCTGTGCCATAATACACATTTATATAACGCTGGAAGAAGGAATCCACCAGTTGATCAGCTGTTGATCCTCAGAGGAAGTCTTTATTTCATAAATATGTCAAACATTTTCTACTTCCACTTTCTCTAATATGAGAAATGTTTTATATCATTTTATATTAAATACTGTTCAGTGTTGTTCAGACAAAAGATTTGAAGATTTCACCTTTAACCTCTCAGAACTTGACGCCATCGTTCTCTATTTCTCTACATTTTACAGAGTAAACAATTTATTGATTAATTGAAAAAAGGTTGTGACAGAATCAATAATGACAAGAATAATTAGTTTGAGTCCCAAATATGGAGGATATTACAGAGTATTTGGTGTATTTATGCCACAATAAATTAATTGGCTGGTTGATCAACAGATAATCAGATTTAAGTATTTTATTAAGAAAAAACGTCAAACATTTTCTCGTTCCAGTTTCTCAAATATGAGAATGTTGATTGATTGATTGATTGATTGATTTGTCTTTATGGATTATCAGAAAAAGAAAATAGGATCACATGTCAAAGTGAAAACACGTATTTCCATCGTGATCCAAAGATGTTAGAAGACAAAGTAAACACAAAGAAGACATTCAACATAAAAACTACATAAAAAGTTAAAATATATTTCATCACCTGTTAGAGAAATAGAAAAACATCTCCAACACAAACGAGGAAAAATAACATCATCATCAATCAATCCATAATCCATAAAAACTCTGGGATGCTGATAAAGGTCTGACAGAACAGAGAAAACACTACCTCACCCAGCTTTGTCCTGATTGGGTGAAGAAGGCTTGTTAACCTGGCTTGAATTAGTTAACCTGGCTTGAATTAGCCTCAACAAGGCGCGGCTGAAATGCGTTAATGGAACGGGTTTAGCCACAAGTGGAAGTTGGCGTTAGTTCTAACCAGGCTTAACCAGGTAAGCGCCGCTTTAATTAGGGAGTTTGGTGGAATACCCCAATGATATTCCAAAATGCTGTCTTTTTGTGATTCCATATATGCTTACAGATCTTGTGAACTTCAGTTTATTGATATGAAGGATATTGATTATTGGCATATGTATGCTAACTGAAGCAACAGGAAGTAAAGAAGGACAACACAAGACAGAAGGACTACAAAATAAAACAGGAAACCAACAAGAGACAGAAACTACAAAACAACAGTTCGTCACATTCAGTCGTGGTCAGCTGTTAGTTTATTGATATGGAGGATATTGATTATTGGCATAATTATGATGACTTCAGTTTATTGATAAGAAGGATATTGATTATTATCATCTTTATGATGACTTCAGTTTATTGATTAGAAGGATATTGATTATTGGCATCTCTATGATGACTTCAGTTTATTGATAAGAAGGATATTGATTATTGGCATCTCTATGATGACTTCAGTTTATTGACAAGAAGGATATTGATGATTGGCATCTCTATGATGACTTCATTCGTGGTCGATCATTACTTTGTGGTTCATTGAGAGAAGGAAAGTCAGGAGAAAACCTCACGTGGTTTCTCAGGAGCTAAAAGGCAGATACATGAAACGTCCGCAGGGGGGCGCTGTCACGCTGCTGACTTCTCTGTGAAGATAAACTCTGGTATTGATCAGCTGTGATGAACTCTGGTATTGATCAGCAGTGAGCAGGAGGAGCTTTTGTTTAAAACTCAATATCATGAACAATATAAACACATTGTCTGGATAAAAGATGGGCCCATATTGATTTGTTGATGATTAATCATGTTGTAATGGTATATAATAATGTATTCATCATATATAATACTGTGATAACAATTAATAACACGCTTAATACATCCATTAACATAAATGACATGGCATTAATGCTAAATAATATAGTATGAATCATGAATGACACTGTCCCAGTTAAAGAAGTGAGAACAAAGGAGGAGTTTCCTTGTGAAACGGAATTCTCTCCTCTTTTCTAAAGTGCTTCAACAACAACTAGTGAGGCTGAAACAGAGTCCAGACGCTGGTCTTTGATCAGCAGGAGGTTAAATGCTCCTTTCAGGTGCGGACAGCGTTGAGAAACCAGAATAAAGGGTCTCCAGCGTCCTCTCACGCAGGCTGAAAGAACATCGCTCCACTTTAACTTTCGTTATTAACCTCAGTGGCTCAGTCTTACCCGGATATTAGTGACGTAGTGCTCAGCTAAAATCCCCATTGGCTCAGACGGAGGGTGAAGTCAGCGCTCCTCCTGGTCTCAGCCTCACTTCAGCCCGGATAGAGCAGCAGCTCGGACGTCATCACTTTGCCTCCACAATAATAACAAGTGAAGAGTTGAAGACAGCTTGAGAAGGACAGGTGACGATGGAGACGTGGACTGTGCTTCTTCTCCTGGCCGTCGGCCTCCACAGCGCGGCCGCAGGTGAGTCCACACTTTAGTTGTTGGCTTTTAAGTTGCTCGCTTGTAACACAAGAACTGCGTCATGTCTTTAAGCCCTGTTTATATGAGCCGACGCTTCTTTCGGTCGTCTTTGGTGTTCAGCTCCAGGACTTCCTCCAAGTTCGGGATGAAATGTGTCTCCACACTGAAACACTCGTCTGTTTGAATGTAGTACGTCACTACTGAGTTGGTTTGGTCAGATCTGAAGCTGTTTAGTGGAACGTCACTCACAAATCATCCGTATTAGCACATATTATCATATTACATATATATCATATCAGAGTGTATAAATATTGTGTGATAAGTAAGAAGAAATCCAGGTGAAGAAATGACAAAGTTTGAGGTCATTCATGAGCAGCGTCTCCATTACATAGTTTGTCCTCCAGAGGGAGCTATTTCATGTTTAAACAACAGCAGCTAATGAATCTGTATGAAGTCTGTTCATGTTATGTGTTTATATTAAAAATGCTATCGGCTGATGTAGAACAAATATTAATATATCAGAATATTCTGGAATATAAAGCTGAGAGGATTTGGTTTCACACAACATGTTGTTTAACAACGATTGAGATTTAACTTCAGTTTACAGAAATCAACATTTATGAAAGTGAGGGACAAACGGTCAGATTTGGTTTCTTGGTTCTTTCTGTATTTAAAAAAATCACTTTTATACCCAAACATCTGAAATCCACAAACACTCTGACGACAACATCAAACACAATAAAACCTTTTACTTGAATATGAAAAATAACAAACAGCAATAGAAGAGAGAGAGAAGCTGCTGTTTTAGCAGAAATTCATTATTTCAAACCTGAGAAGAAGAAATGTAAGTTTGATCAGAGTTTAAAGTATAAAATATAGACCATAAGGGAGTTGTATAATAATATGGAAGATGTTTGAATCTGTTGAATCTAGAAAATCAAAGATCATCTTATATTTCAGTGGGAGGTTTGTGATTTCAGACTTGAAACTAATGTGATGATGAGGAGTGTAAACTACTAACGATGCTTCCTGAAGAAGAAACCACTCCACCAACTGGCAACTAAACTGGACTTTCACTTCACATGGAGATGAAATCAAATGAACAACGACTCTTTCTACAAACTGCTTTCTGTCAACCAAAGTCAGGAACACAACTGAGCTAAATATGAGACTCCTTCACTATTTAATATCAGAATAAACACAGTTTCCAAGACAAAAGCACCAGAAACATGTTTGTGTTTGTTGAGAACAGCAGATATTATCAACGTGTATTGAATGTAGTTCTGTTGGATTGTGTGTGCAGGAAAACAACATTGTTCAGTGATTTGTTGAAGATAAAAACTGAGATCATGACGTTCATCTTGTGTTGCAGAGATTCACTCGATGAAGTATTTCTACACGTCGTCCTCTGGAGTTCCAAACTTCCCAGAGTTTGTGATTGTTGGGTTGGTTGATGACGTTGAGATGGTTCACTATGACAGCAACACCAGGAGAGCAGAACCCAAACAGGACTGGATGAACAGAATCACAGAAGATAATCCTCAGTACTGGCAGACTCAGACTGAGCTCTTTGTGGGTTCCCAGCAGTGGTACAAAGCCAACATTGAAATCGCAAAGCAGCGCTTCAACCAAACTGGAGGTTTGTTTATGTTTGACTTTATTCTGACAACATTTGGTTTATACTTTCATCCTGTATTTTAATAAACACACACACAGTCAGACAGGAACATGACTGAGACTACTGGATGCTGCTGGACTACACTGGTTCAGTGTTGCTGTCCATCCCATAATAAGCTCCAGAGGTCTACTGACCTGAGAGCAGGTCCAGTGAGCGTCCCACAGCGAGCTGCTTCACAACAAGTGTGCTGCAGCAGCAGCTTGTTTCAGGACACACAGCTGATGGAGGAACATGAGCGGCTGCTTTCTGAACGGACCAGCAGGACTGGAAACGGGACCCGGGCTGCTTCTGCTGGTCCACATACCAGACCAGGCTCAGCAGGTTTCCATGAAGCGGGCTGACTGGACCTCATGGTCCACGTCTCCTTCAGATCTCAGCGTGTCCATCCCATCAGATATATGACTCCCAAATATATGCTAGAAGGACAGCTTAGATTCACTGTCCGTGCCCCAGTGTGTCTGTGCCATAATACACATTTATATAACGCTGGAAGAAGGAATCCACCAGTTGATCAGCTGTTGATCCTCAGAGGAAGTCTTTATTTCATAAATATGTCAAACATTTTCTACTTCCACTTTCTCTAATATGAGAAATGTTTTATATCATTTTATATTAAATACTGTTCAGTGTTGTTCAGACAAAAGATTTGAAGATTTCACCTTTAACCTCTCAGAACTTGACGCCATCGTTCTCTATTTCTCTACATTTTACAGAGTAAATAATTTATTGATTAATTGAAAAAAGGGTGTCACAGAATCAATAATGACAAGAATAATTAGTTTGAGCCACAAATATGGAGGATATTACAGAGTATTTGGTGTATTTATGTCACAATAAATTAATCGACTGGTTGATCAACAGATAATCAGATTTAAGTCTTTTATTAAGAAAAAACGTCAAACATCTTCTAGTTCCACTTTCTCAAATATGAGAATGTTGATTGATTGATTGATTGATTGATTGATTGATTTGTCTTTATGGATTATCAGAAAAAGAAAATAGGATCACATGTCAAAGTGAAAACACGTATTTCCATCGTGATCCAAAGATGTTAGAAGACAAAGTAAACACAAAGAAGACATTCAACATAAAAACTACATAAAAAGTTAAAATATATTTCATCACCTGTTAGAGAAATAGAAAAACATCTCCAACACAAATGAGGAAAAATAACATCATCATCAATCAATCCATAATCCATAAAAACTCTCTCTCTCTCTCTCTCTCTCTCTCTCTCTCTCTCTCTCTCTCTCTCTCTCTCAGGTGTCCACATTTTCCAGAACATGTACGGCTGTGAATGGGATGATGAGACTAATAAAGTTAATGGTTATAATCAATATGGTTTTGATGGAGAAGACTTCATAGCGTTTGACCTGAAGACAGAGACATGGATCGCTCCAAAACAACAGGCTCTCCTCTCCAAACACAAGTGGGATCTTAATAAAGCTCGGACAGAAGGGTTAAAACACTACCTCACCCAGTTTTGTCCTGATTGGGTGAAGAAGTATTTGAAGTTCGGGAGCAGCTCTCTGCTGAGAAAAGGTAGAATCACATGACCTGATGTGGTTTCATGGACACCATGTTCATGTTCCTTCTTTTGTTTCTAACCGACAGTAACATTACACACACACACACACACACACACACACCTTCATCCCTCTGCCTCCTGTCTGTCTCAGTCCCTGTCTCTCTGTCTCTGTCTCACCCTCTGTCCTACCTTCCTCATCGATGTCTCTCCTCTTCATCAGTCTCATCATCTCTTCTGTCTCTTTTCTCACTTATCTTCACATCACAGTTATTTACATTGAATACATACAAACATAAATGGTGTATGTGTCACTAAGGCATTTCAGATCCATCAGAAATGATCATTAATACACAGCAGATCATAATAATAAGGATAAAGAACCTCTAACCCGTCTCTCTCTCCTCAGACCTTCCCTCAGTGTCCTTCCTCCAGAAGACTCCCTCCTCTCCAATCAGCTGCCACGCTACAGGTTTCTACCCTCAAAGAGCCGAACTGTTCTGGAGGAGAGATGGAGAGGATCTCCATGAGGACGTGGACCTCGGAGAGATCCTCCCCAACCACGATGGAACCTTCCAGATGAGTGCCGACCTGAAACTCTCAGTGGCAGCTGAAGACCGGAGCAGGTACGAGTGTGTGTTTCAGCTCTCTGGTGTGAAGAAGGACATCGTCAACACACTGGACGTCATCAGGAGCAACGAAGGTGAGACTGAGACCAGAAGTGATGAGAGACATTATTAGAAACATAATAATCAAACCACAGTTCAGAGGTCGTAGGCGCCGTATTGAATGAACTACTGGTCAGTTTTAGAGGATGAGTAGAATGATTTAATAACTGGATGAATGTATGTATCTGTCAGGAGATCAGTCAGGATCACGTTTTCAAAAGGACCAACAAACACACTGAATACAGGATTGTGGTCCGGTTGACAAATGGAGGTTCTTCTCCTGGAACCTGCTTCATCTGTTCAGGTTGTGACTATTTCCTCTTGTTTTGTGCTCAACAGAGAAGCCCACTGACATGACCACCGTCTTCATCGCCATCGCTGCAGTCGTACTTCTTGCTCTCGCTGGGATTGGATTCGTGGTTCACAAAAAGAGGAACTGTAAGACCCAAACGGAGACGTTGTCTCATCTCTTCTTGAGTTCAGGCTTTGAGTTGGTGACTTTATCCAGTAAACTTCAGCTTCAACTCTTTTTGTTGTTCTCCAGATCCACTCCTTCCATCATGACCTTTCACAGTAAAAGCCCTGGACATGTCATATCCACAGGAAGGATTTCACATGTTCATGTTTTTTGTTGCAGCCGATTGTCATCAGTGTCCTGACAACAACTCTGAACCTGAAACTGAGAAACTGAAGGACAATCCTGAACCCAGACCCTAAAGGACCAACTCAGCACCCTGCACACCGTGAGTATCTTCACATGGAACATGGACTCTTAGAAATGCTGACGTGACTGAACCGTGGACACTTGAGGTCTAAATGATTCTGTAAATATGGTTTCCTCTTTGTCTCTTTAGGTTCATGGATAAATATTGGACTTGATCAAGGAGCGGTGCCGCCAGCTTCTCCTCCGTAAACTGGGAACTCATCGCTTCTTCATCGTTCACGTCATGAAGCGTTGAATCAGGGTTGGGAATCTAGTGGTAGATGCTCATCCATTGGAATACAAAGAAAACAAGCTGTCGGGCTTTCCTGGTGAGATCAATATCGGGGACACAAATGTAAAGTTTTGCAGCGTGGTGAACAAGTGAGGACGTTTAGAACGTGAGTCTGCCAGTGGAGGTTCAAACAAACACACGACTTGCACCAAGGAGACCGGTGTCCCAGACCCGTGTCCCGGAGCATTGCTGCTTTCTTTTAAAAGTTCGGAGTTTCATGATGCGTTTCCTGTTAACTTGTTGACTCGCTGTGATGAATGTCTGATTGATGCTCTCATTGTTTTTATTTGACTTTGTATGGTGACTTTGAGTGTTTAGAAAGGCGCCCATAAATAAAATGAATTATTATCATTTGTTCACATGAGATCTTGTTGTTTCATCTCTTTTGATGTGTTTTTGAAATATTCTTATATTTATATTTATGATGGGGGGTCCTTAAAGGCGTCTGGGCTGTTTGGAGCTTCTCAGCACACTGATGGTGAAAATGAAATGAGATGTTTCTGAAAGTATGTCCTGCTGGTGTTTTGGGACAGTGGACGTCAGGGGCCTGAGGGGTATTCCACCAAACTCGCTAATTAAAGCGGCGCTTTCCTGGTTAAGCCTGGTTAGAACTAACGCCAACTTCCACTTGCGGCTAAACCCGTTCCATTAACGCATTTCAGCCGCGCCTTGTTGAGGCTAATTCAAGCGAGGCTAACGTTGTCGTGTGTTACGCACGTTCACGGGATATGAAGCCAGACCAGAACCAGGAATGTCGAATCATCGAGGAAATGGCAGAAAAGACCAGAGCAAAACTGTGTGTATGGAACTGTATGAGGAGTATAAACCCATCATAACCAAAACAGGGAATACTGTAGTGATAAATAAAAATCACGAGGCTGCTTGGACAAGAATTGCCGAGCGATTAAATACGGAAGTACCGTTAAGAGTAACATGTTCTAATATAACACTGACTACAATTTCTCGAATGTGAGGATAGTGTAGAGGGGCAGGCTAACCATCAGGCTTAGTGTAGCGGGGGTTTCAGAGAAGGCCGTCTGTCGGAAACAACTGTACCAGCAGAAGGTTCCGCCAAGCCGAGTCCTCGTGATTTCGTCACGTCAAAGACCAAAAATTACCAAAATTACATATATGAAGTACAAACCGACTATATTTTCATCAACCGTCTAAAAATACATGCTTGCAATTAAAAAAAATATGAATAGTTTATTTTGTTTAAGTGAGTGGTGATGTACCTGCCCTCGAATGTGGACATCGAAGGTTCACATCCCGGCGAGGACATGTGTGTTTTCTTTTAACACACGACAACGTTAACCTGGCTTGAATTAGCCTCAACAAGGCGCGGCTGAAATGCGTTAATGGAACGGGTTTAGCCACAAGTGGAAGTTGGCGTTAGTTCTAACCAGGCTTAACCAGGTAAGCGCCGCTTTAATTAGGGAGTTTGGTGGAATACCCCTCTGATATTCCAAAATGCTGTCTTTTTGTGATTCCATATATGCTTACAGATCTTGTGATCTTCAGTTTATTGATATGAAGGATATTGATTATTGCCATATGTATGCTCACTGAAGCAACAGGAAGTAAAGAAGGACAACACAAGACAGAAGGACTACAAAATAAAACAGGAAACCAACAAGAGACAGAAACTACAAAACAACAGATCGTCACATTCAGTCGTGGTCAGCTGTTAGTTTATTGATATGGAGGATATTGATTATTGGCATAATTATGATGACTTCAGTTTATTGATAAGAAGGATATTGATTATTATCATCTTTATGATGACTTCAGTTTATTGATAAGAAGGATATTGATTATTGGCATCTCTATGATGACTTCAGTTTATTAATAAGAAGGATATTGATTATTGGTATCTTTATGATGACTTTAGTTTATTGATTAGAAGGATATTGATTATTGGCATCTCTATGATGACTTCATTCGTGGTCGATCATTACTTTGTGGTTCACGTGGTTTCTCAGGAGCTCAAAGGCAGATACATGAAACGTCCACAGGGGGGCGCTGTCACGCTGCTGACTTCTCTGTGAAGATAAACTCTGGTATTGATCAGCTGTGATGAACTCAGGTATTGATCAGCAGTGAGCAGGAGGAGCTTTTGTTTAAAACTCAATATCATGAACAATATAAACACATTGTCTGGATAAAAGATGGGGCCCATATTGATTTGTTGATGATTAATAATTTAGTAATAGTATATAATACTGTATTCATCATATATAATACTGTGATAACAATTAATAACACGCATAATACATCCATTAACATAAATGACATGGCATTAATGCTAAATAATATAGTATGAATCATGAATGACACTGTCCCAGTTAAAGAAGTGAGAACAAAGGAGGAGTTTCCTTGTGAAACGGAATTCTCTCCTCTTTTCTAAAGTGCTTCAACAACAACTAGTGAGGCTGAAACAGAGTCCAGACGCTGGTCTTTGATCAGCAGGAGGTTAAATGCTCCTTTCAGGTGCGGACAGCGTTGAGAAACCAGAATAAAGGGTCTCCAGCGTCCTCTCACGCAGGCTGAAAGAACATCGCTCCACTTTAACTTTCGTTATTAACCTCAGTGGCTCAGTCTTACCCGGCTATTAGTGACGTCGGTGCTCAGCTAAAATCCCCATTGGCTCAGACGGAGGGTGAAGTCAGCGCTCCTCCTGGTCTCAGCCTCACTTCAGCCCGGATAGAGCAGCAGCTCGGACGTCATCACTTTGCCTCCACAATAATAACAAGTGAAGAGTTGAAGACAGCTTGAGAAGGACAGGTGACGATGGAGACGTGGACTGTGCTTCTTCTCCTGGCCGTCGGCCTCCACAGCGCGGCCGCAGGTGAGTCCACACTTTAGTTGTTGGCTTTTAAGTTGCTCGCTTGTAACACAAGAACTGCGTCATCATGTATTTAAGCCCTGTTTATATGAGCCGACGCTTCTTTCGGTCGTCTTTGGTGTTCAGCCAGTGGCGGTTCTGGGGGGGGCAGCAGGGGGGGTAACACTGAGTCTGGACCCCCCTGTGGCCCCCCCTCCGAACGAAGAATAATACAGTATTTATCAGTTCCGCCTTTTACGCCGACGCAAAAGGCGGAACTAATAATACGCCCCGGGTTTAATGTGCCCCTCTGACAAAACCTCTGGCCCCAGCCAGGACCCCTCAGTAAAATTGGTCTAGAACCTCCACTGTGTTCAGCTCCAGGACTTCCTCCAAGTTCGGGATGAAATGTGTCTCCACACTGAAACACTCGTCTGTTTGAATGTAGTACGTCACTACTGAGTTGGTTTGGTCAGATCTGAAGCTGTTTAGTAGAACGTCACTCACAAATCATCCGTATTAGCACATATTATCATATTACATATATATCATATCAGAGTGTATAAATGTTGTGTGATAAGTAAGAAGAAATCCAGGTGAAGAAATGACAAAGTTTGAGGTCATTCATGAGCAGCGTCTCCATTACATAGTTTGTCCTCCAGAGGGAGCTATTTCATGTTTAAACAACAGCAGCTAATGAATCTGTATGAAGTCTGTTCATGTTATGTGTTGATATTAAAAATGCTATCGGCTGATGTAGAACAAATCTTAATATATCAGAATATTCTGGAATATAAAGCTGAGAGGATTTGGTTTCACACAACATGTTGTTTAACAACGATGTTGAGATTTAACTTCAGTTTACAGAAATCAACATTTATGAAAGTGAGGGACAAACGGTCAGATTTGGTTTCTTGGTTCTTTCTGTATTTAAAAAAATCACTTTTATACTCAAACATCTGAAATCCACAAACACTCTGACGACAACATCAAACACAATAAAACCTTTTACTTGAATATGAAAAATAACAAACAACAATAGAAGAGAGAGAGAAGCTGCTGTTTTAGCAGAAATTCATTATTTCAAACCTGAGAAGAAGAAATGTAAGTTTGATCAAAGTTTAAAGTATAAAATATATACCATAAGGGAGTTGTATAATAATATGGAAGATGTTTGAATCTGTTGAATCTAGAAAATCAAAGATCATCTTATATTTCAGTGGGAGGTTTGTGATTTCAGACTTGAAACTAATGTGATGATGAGGAGTGTAAACTACTAACGATGCTCCCTGAAGAAGAAACCACTCCACCAACTGGAAACTAAACTGGACTTTCACTTCACATGGAGATGAAATCAAATGAACAACGCCTCTTTCTACAAACTGCTTTCTGTCAACCAAAGTCAGGAACACAACTGAGCTAAATATGAGACTCCTTCACTATTTAATATCAGAATAAACACAGTTTCCAAGACAAAAGCACCAGAAACATGTTTGTGTTTGTTGAGAACAGCAGATATTATCAACGTGTATTGAATGTAGTTCTGTTGGATTGTGTGTGCAGGAAAACAACATTGTTCAGTGATTTGTTGAAGATAAAAACTGAGATCATGACGTTCATCTTGTGTTGCAGAGATTCACTCGATGAAGTATTTCTACACGTCGTCCTCTGGAGTCCCAAACTTCCCAGAGTTTGTGATTGTTGGGTTGGTTGATGACGTTGAGATGGTTCATTATGACAGCAACACCAGGAGAGCAGAACCCAAACAGGACTGGATGAACAGAGTCACAGAAGATGATCCTCAGTACTGGCAGAGGAACACTGAGATCTCTGTGGGTTCCCAGCAGTGGTACAAAGCCAACATTGAAATTGCAAAGCAGCGCTTCAACCAAACTGGAGGTTTGTTTATGTTTGACTTTATTCTGACAACATCTGGTTTATACTTTCATCCTGTATTTTAATAAACACACACACAGTCAGACAGGAACATGACTGAGACTACTGGATGCTGCTGGACTACACTGGTTCAGTGTTGCTGTCCATCCCATAATAAGCTCCAGAGGTCTACTGACCTGAGAGCAGGTCCAGTGAGCGTCCCACAGCGAGCTGCTTCACAACAAGTGTGCTGCAGCAGCAGCTTGTTTCAGGACACACAGCTGATGGAGGAACATGAGCGGCTGCTTTCTGAACGGACCAGCAGGACTGGAAACGGGACCCGGGCTGCTTCTGCTGGTCCACATACCAGACCAGGCTCAGCAGGTTTCCATGAAGCGGGCTGACTGGACCTCATGGTCCACGTCTCCTTCAGATCTCAGCGTGTCCATCAGATATATGACTCCCAAATCTATGCTAGAAGGACAGCTTAGATTCACTGTCCGTGCCCCAGTGTGTCTGTGCCATAATACACATTTATATAACGCTGGAAGAAGGAATCCACCAGTTGATCAGCTGTTGATCCTCAGAGGAAGTCTTTATTTCATAAATATGTCAAACATTTTCTACTTCCACTTTCTCTAATATGAGAAATGTTTTATATCATTTTATATTAAATACTGTTCAGTGTTGTTCAGACAAAAGATTTGAAGATTTCACCTTTAACCTCTCAGAACTTTTTTCTGAATTAAAAAAACGATTGTGACATAATCAATAATCAGAAGAATAATGAGCCACAAATATGGAGGATATTATAGAGTATTTAGTGTATTTATGCCACAATAAATTAATCAACTGGTTGATCAACAGATAATCAGATTCAAGTCTTTATTAAGAAAAAATTGATTGATTTGTCTTTATGGATTATCAGAAAAAGAAAATAGGATCACATGTCAAAGTGAAAACACGTATTTCCATCGTGATCCAAAGATGTTAGAAGACAAAGTAAACACAAAGAAGACATTCAACATAAAAACTACATAAAAAGTTAAAATATATTTCATCACCTGTTAGAGAAATAGAAAAACATCTCCAACACAAACGAGGACAAATATCATCATCATCAATCAATCCATAATCCATAAAAACTCTCTCTCTCTCTCTCTCTCTCTCTCTCTCTCTCTCTCTCTCAGGTGTCCACATTTTCCAGAAGATGTACGGCTGTGAATGGGATGATGAGACTAATAAAGTTACTGGTTATAATCAATATGGTTATGATGGAGAAGACTTCATAGCGTTTGACCTGAAGACAGAGACATGGATCGCTCCAAAACAACAGGCTCTCATCACCAAATACAAGTGGGATGCTGATAAAGCTCAGACAGAACAGAGAAAACACTACCACAACCAGATTTGTCCTGATTGGCTGAAGAAGTATTTGAAGTTCGGGAGCAGCTCTCTGCTGAGGAAAGGTAGAATCACATGACCTGATGTGGTTTCATGGACACCATGTTCATGTTCCTTCTTTAGTTTCTAACCGACAGTAAAATTACACACACACACACACACACACACACCTTCATCCCTCTGCCTCCTGTCTGTCTCAGTCCCTGTCTCTCTGTCTCTGTCTCACCCTCTGTCCTACCTTCCTCATCGATGTCTCTCCTCTTCATCAGTCTCATTATCTCTTCTGTCTCTTCTTTTCTCACTTATCTTCACATCACAGTTATTTACATTGAATACATACAAACATAAATGGTGTATGTGTCACTAAGGCATTTCAGATCCATCAGACATGATCATTAATACACAGCAGATCATAATAATAAGGATAAAGAACCTCTAACCCGTCTCTCTCTCCTCAGACCTTCCCTCAGTGTCCTTCCTCCAGAAGACTCCCTCCTCTCCAATCAGCTGCCACGCTACAGGTTTCTACCCTCAAAGAGCCGAACTGTTCTGGAGGAGAGATGGAGAGGATCTCCATGAGGACGTGGACCTCGGAGAGATCCTCCCCAACCACGATGGAACCTTCCAGATGAGTGCCGACCTGAAACTCTCAGTGGCAGCTGAAGACCGGAGCAGGTACGAGTGTGTGTTTCAGCTCTCTGGTGTGAAGAAGGACATCGTCAACACACTGGACGTCATCAGGACCAACGAAGGTGAGACTGAGACCAGAAGTGATGAGAAACATTATTAGAAACATAATAATAAAACCACAGTTCAGAGGTCGTAGGCGCCGTATTGAATGAACTACTGGTCAGTTTTAGAGGATGAGTAGAATGATTTAATAACTGGATGAATGTATGTATCTGTCAGGAGATCAGTCAGGATCACGTTTTCAAAAGGACCAACAAACACACTGAATACAGGATTGTGGTCCGGTTGACAAATGGAGGTTCTTCTCCTGGAACCTGCTTCATCTGTTCAGGTTGTGACTATTTCCTCTTGTTTTGTGCTCAACAGAGAAGCCCACTGACATGACCACCGTCATCATCGTCATCGCTGCAGTCGCACTTCTTGCTCTGGTCCTCGCTGGGATTGGATTCGTGGTTTACAAAAAGAGGAACTGTAAGACCCAAACGAAGACGTTGTCTCATCTCTTCTTGAGTTCAGGCTTTGAGTTGGTGACTTTATCCAGCAAACTTCAGCTTCAACTCTTTTTGTTGTTCTCCAGATCCACTCCTTCCATCATGACCTTTCACAGTAAAAGCCCTGGACATGT